>DWQK01001366.1:0-15859 GCA_018231225.1 Noctuana stator
GTCGAAAGTTATGAGTAGTGTATAAGTAGTGCTCAATTATAATATATGTACCTATATAATTTATTTTTAATGCATTACAGTTACTTGTAAATAAATCTTAACACAACTCAAAGTTATATCTTGAACAACTGCATTTGAAACTTATTTCTAACTTAGTTTCGTACTGGCCCACAGCTCACAGGATGTGTTTACTTGCAGCGTACATAATTGCTTAAGTCAATTTGTGTGTTGAAGCAACTAATAGTACTCCCAATAATTTACTACTACACTAACTATATTACGGAACTAATAAGAGTCGATTTATTTACGGACGCGGATGAGCTCTTAGTACGATTAATTCTTAGTATTGCTACTTACAAGGACGTAGCCTACAAAAATATAAATAAAATTCAATAGTACCTACTCGATACATCGATGAGGGTAATCTGCTATTTTCTGTCACTGGCTTTTCGATGGTCTCGCAATGATCTCGCGTTGGAAAGGCAATCAGTATCGTAATAGATCGCGATACTTGAAAAATATGTAACTAATTTTAAACAATTTATTTACACAAATTTTAACACAGTTACACACTATTTGTAAAGATTATTAACTGTTAGTTTGTCATTTGCGAGTATTTACAAGAATACCAAATTATATTATGATATATTCACATCGTCGGAAAACCACCATATTATATTTAAGTTAGTATATTACCAAAACTATCAAAATCAACCTTAGAAATACCGATACCTATTTGGTTGGTACCGGCGTTCGTTCTACTTCTTGGTGGTCATCTAGAGATGACCACCAAGAAGTAGAACGATTACTTAGAAGTAATCCTTGGCAACGTTATAAACTGGATACGATATGGGTACATTAGCAGAAATTGCTTACGGGCCAAAAAACTTTAAATGGCTCTTCTAAAACGTTTACAAAGGATGCTGGAGTCGTCCTTGTTTTGCAATTCTCGAACCTAAACTAATTGTTTCAGCTGTATAGAAATAAAAACGTTCTTTTTATTTTTCGGAACGTGGCGGCCATTTTTTATGTTAAACAAGTAGATGTTGGTACCTGATTTTAAGTATTCAAAAGATTACAACACTCATTTAATTTAAAAATGAAATGCTAAATAAATTGACATTTACAACAATTCAAAAAGAATGTATGATAAGTATTTCACATGCAAAGCAGTTTAAGTATCCACAAAAGCGCACTTTGAAGAGTATCTGGCCTACAAAATACTTACTCGTACTAGGAACTCTCTATTTAATTAAAACGAATCCAATTTTGTACGAGATTCAATAAGCGAACAATTTGGGATTTAGCGATTCGTACTAGCGGCACTCAACTCATAAATTTGCTGAATTCGTTATGTAAACTGCGGGAACAGTTTTGTGCAAACGTTTTCTCAACCAATGGTTCTACTGCTATTGGTAAGCGTTAAATTTACACTTAATAATAATAACGCTTCACACTCACAGCCCCACACTAGGATTCCCTGTATCGTGGGTGCCATGGACACATACAAGGACACACAAACACCTTGACCGGGAACCGAAATCTAAATTTACCATTTAAATTTCTGCCCCGCCGGGGATCGTGCCCGGGACCCTTCGAATGGTGGACTGGCATGGTAACCTCTACACCATATGGGTCGTCATTTACACTGAGTTGCAAGAACCTTTTTAAGCTAAGCTAAGGTTAGCCAAAGTTAGGATAGTTTCGGACTATTTCAAGGTCTTTATTCACCTCGTCTCCTTAAAATTGACCGAAGCTGAAAAATAAGAAAGATCGTCAGAATGGTATCGACATACATATCAATTAGGCCTATTGTAAACAATAACTGATTTGTTGGCCCCTGGGTTATTTGAAATTGATTATTTTTTTTTATTAGATCTTTTTGTATTACGTCAGTTTTATCGCTCAAGGTCTGTAGGTAATCTTTGCAGTAATAGTGGAACAAGGCAATGAAACAATTTTGTACTAATGCTTTCTTATTACAGTTTAGTTGTTACAGTTTCTTTGTTTAGTTTCGTTACGTATCATGAGATAACTCTGTTTTATTTTAACTAAATTATGCTGAAAGCGGAAAGTTTCTCTCGTATAACTCAAATTCAACAAAATACACCAAGATATACAAGATGAAGACAGATTGAATCTTTACAACTGTTTAATATTAACCACCGAATACATTTTCTAATCAATCTCCAGTACAACGAAGGCCCACAAATATTTAACACTCTCTAAATACACCGAAATTGCTTCCCTGTTTCATATCGAAATTAAAATTTAACGCAAAACACAGCTTTACCGCTCAGAATTCCGTTCGAAATCCGTATAGCTTTTTTTGTTTAATTTACCGTTACAAAACATAGAATACAAATGGGCGGCAACGTGAGCTGTTAGCAAATTTGAATTTAGAATCTGAATGAACGGCTGCCTATAAAAATGTTGATGGTTTAAAAATGAAAAATGGCGTGACGTCATCAGCTTTTTAGTCTCTCGCTGAATATTCATGGGTGCTGTATCATTTTTATTTATAAACTGAATATATAAGGCTTAGGGAGACTAATAACTACTGACTCTGAATGAAAAAAAGTATAAACTTCTTTAATATAAGTCTGTTTTTATAGATATTTAACTTATGTTTGTACAGAAAAGAGTTGGCCCCTTTACACGTTGTTTGTATGTACAAAGAGTAATATGCATTGTTCGAATGAAATTGTAATGTTCTGAGAAAGCTTTGTCTAGTTAGGTTAGGTTCATCAAGTTTCCTCTCGCACTTCGACTTGCAGCGGTTAAATAAGTGTTTTCAAAATTCCATTACTCGGAAAACCTACTCAAACAAAGGATTTTCTACTCAACACTTGGATTCGCGTGTGATGAGGTTTCTTCTTGTTAATTGAAATGATACTCGAACCAATTAATTAATTACCGAAATAAAGTTACCACTTACATAAGTAATACCTACCACTTAGTAACAACAACAAATACAAGTAAATAGTCTCACTGATACGCAATATGCGTAGAGCTGCTACGAAAATACAAACCATTCTCGTAGCAGATGTTTATTTCGCGAGAATGTAGCGTAGCATGTAATTCGTTTTTGCGGTGTCTAGGACTGTTATCCAGCGAAAAGGCATCTGCCTATATAATTATCCCCATCAGGTGCTCCCAAGTACTCTTTCGTTGGCCTAGAACCTATTTGTGCTAATAACCTATTATTATAAGATAATCTTTTTGACCCGAATTATTTAATTTTTTTATTAAAAATTTGTATTTAAAGGCGATAATTTTGAATATTTTTGTTATATAAAATTTTGGTTTTAAACAACAAAGTCTATGTTTTTTATACATACTCGGACGACTATAAGCATCTATTATATTGTTATGTTTTTCTTTAATAGTTGTATTGTATTTTTTTTAGATTAAGTATTAATTAGGTATTATAATTATAACTCGCGTTGCGTCGCGCATATACTTAATGCAAATTTAAGAATTAATTATATCGCCCTGCCTATACGTTATAATGTTGGTAAATTTAAGTATAATAAACTAATATTATGTCTACGTAAGTAATTAAAATTAGTTGTGGTTTCCGTTCTGGTAGCAGCTGTTTATTTCTCGAGATTGTATCGTATGACGCAATTCATTTCTACGTCTACTATTGTGGTAACATTTAGGATTCCTGTTTATTTATAAACATTAAATTGTAAATTAATTTATAATTTTCCGATTAAATTCAAATAAAAACATTTTATTAATAAATAACTGTAAAATCTTTATCCGGAATATAAGTTTCACTCGTCATTTTCCACCTTTTTTATGTGTTGAAAAGTGCAGATTTACCAGAAAAAACTTTTATTTGAAAGCTTACAAAATAACTGACATTTTTACGTTTCATTCCCGCAGCGGTTGTTGATTTAGCGAAATTGTAATTATTCTCTTTCCTTTTATTTTGTTTATTTACAATAGATATATTGTATCTTGGTAGCAACTTTTTGATCACACACTGAACTGGGTTTACATAATATATGTTGCAAATAATTTTTAGGGATAAATTATACATGTAACAGATTATATAAGAAATTGAGATGCGTGGGAAAGGAAGTTTTAAACCCTTTATTAACCAAGGCTTAACCAAGGAAACTAAACTGTATTTTTATAAACTTTAAACCATTATTAACTATTTTATTTATGAACCAATAAAAATAAAACAAACACTCAACGGTAATTGGAGCTTAAGATAGTAAGATAGTGTAAAGCGCACTCACGGTTTAAGCGTGGTTCTCATTTTACGCACAGACAAACAGATAAACCGACAAACAAGCAAGGTTATATTGCGTTACTAAACACCCCAATAAAAGGTCTACTTAAAAATTTCTTTCAAGTACAAACAGCGATGAGTTACAATTTATTATACTAGGTATAGAAAATCTTTACTAGTATACTCCCAAAATATAAAATTTATGAGTAAGAGTGTTGGCGACAAAAAAGGTTATTATATTTTTATATAAAAAAAAGTAATTTGTTATCACTGTCAGTTTTAGGGTTTATGCTGCTATCGATTTATGTTTTTATATTGTTCGGATTTATTATGATTTTATCTTTTTATAGGTACTTGTTTTCGTACAGACCGACCCCTCGTCCTTTACAAAATAAACTGTTACTTTGTTCACGTTTCCATACTTGTAGCAGCTGTTTATTTAGCGAGGTAGTAGCGTAGCACGAGATTCATTAGTATGGCGTCTTCGTATGTATCGTACAAGACGTTTGTACTCGTATATCCGTGGTCGGAAGCAAATTTGTAACGCCTGTAACCCTTTCTGTTTAGACAAAATATTAATTAAACTATGGCAAGGAATTTCGCATTTCAAATAATGTACATTAATGAAAATATTTGTGTTTTCAGTAACAAATTAGATACTCGAGGTAAATTTTAAATTACGTTTATGCACTGTACCCGTAGAAACACTCTTTGTTGGTTCTGTCACATGCTCAATATAAGTATGTATTATTAATGTATTTGGGACTTATGACTGGCAACACCCTCATGTAAATCACAAATGCAGAAACGTGCATTCGTGAATCCTGTGTTATAAAAAAATTATATTTTATTTATTTATGTCTTTGACTTTATTATATTTTATTAGTGTTTACCAGTGTGTTTGTGTGTTCAAGAGTGTGCATGCAGGCTTCTCTGTCTTATTATACTATAGGTATAGGTAGTGAGCTTGTACCTACACCTTAATAACACTGTTCTACTCGAATGGGAGGAATCTCTAGAATTTCGTTTCAAAATATAAAAATCGACTTACATAAATATATTACGCCACATCTAACTAAAGCTCACCCGCAATCAAAAGTCTTATTAAAAACAAAAACTCGTAAGACGATCGTGTTTCATTTCTTTGATCGAACTCGCCAATTGAAATGCAATTCCCATCGTTTTTATTGAAAATCTCAGAACTTCCAGCAAAGGACTTTTATGTCTTCTTGACGATTGTAAAATTAAATCCTTTTCTTAGGACAATGGAGTGGAACTCGTTTCAGTTAATGCCGTAACCGACTTGTTCGACCGAGAAACGAGAAACGTCAGCCGATAAATGATTTCCTCGTAAAGGACGGCTAGTTTTAGTTCAACTTCAATATACGATTTCTGACTTCAAATTTACCAATGAATGTACATTGTTTACATTTACAAATAAAGGTAATATTGGGTATTTACCTACTCGTATAATAGGTCGGTCGGTAGTCGGTAAGTATCATTCAAAATTAATTCTAAAACATTGTTGGTATGAATGGGGACATTGTTGATTTACTTGTATTATTTAAACAAGTATACCTTTATATTTTGTAGTGCTCGAAACAATGAGATACGTCATAATTTCAGGTACTTTTATTATTACTAATACGTAGATGCGTCTATGTTTAAGATAATATTTGAATAATTTTTTTATTTGGATATTAACTGCTTAAATATTAAATGCCGTTATTAATGATTTCACTTAAATAAATCAAATAGATGGCATGTATCGTAAGCCATCGTAAATGATGGCTTAAGTATCAGAACATACCTACTTACCGACTTTGTTAAATAGTTTCAAAGGATGGCGTAAGTTACATAAATAAATTTATAAAATTATCTCTAACAATCAATAACTTCCAAAATGGTAACATAGACGTATCCATGTTATTATTTATTAATTTGGTACTAAACTAACTATCAACTAGACTGTACAAGTTTCCAACTTTACTTCTGAACAAAGCCCAAAGTGACCATGAAAATAAATTCACAGGATTAGGCAATAAGCCCCGGCGCCAGCGGCTCCAAAATAACCTACGTAGACTGCCCCAACATTATTTTAAATTTATTGACCGCTACCGCCAAAACTATTGACCAGCATCGTTAGCGTTGTACACGAAGAAATCGCCTTTAAGGTCTTCTGTTTAGAGGTCATTGTAGCGAACCGCTTCGGGACTTTCAGAAGTTTCATGGCAATAATGCTGAATGGCCCGGCTATTACTATTATTGAATGAGAGAGGTTTGATAGGCCTGGAGAACTAGCCGAGTATTTGTGCTTCTGATCTATTGTAATCACCACCCAATTAACTGGGTCTAATTGGTTTTGAGGCAGATGGTACAAATTTGCTACGTCTTTATGGAATTGAATAGAGTTTCAAGCTTTTAGTAAATTAGTTGGGGAAGACGGTATTGTTGAGAATATAATTTTAATATGTTTAAGTAATGTTAGTTATGTAGAGTTAAAAAGTACATATGTTAAATAGTAAAACAAGAATTCAGAGAAGATTAGAACTCGATTGGAAATTTGATCTTTTAATGACGAATACCAATTATTTAAATTATTAATTTTGGTTATTTTTTGTGGTTGATAATCATTATGATACAAATCTATCTACTTAATATGTTATTAAAATCAATAATACTGAACATTACGATTATAATCGCAGTTAATAATTACTAACATTGGACGTTATATTAAACGTACCTAGCCTACAAACAGTTTACTTGTAATAAGTTGAAACATTTATAACCTATTGAACAAGGGTTAGGTTCTTCTTAGAGCGGATTACATTGACCTAAGAGTTTGTGATTGACTACTGGAATATTGATGAGAGGTCAAAAAACCTTCTAACAAATTCGTTTATACACTCTCTACTGAGGTTTTTATAAAATACTAGCTGTGCCACGCGGTTCCAAACGCGTTAAGAGTAGTAACGTAATGCTTGATAGCCTTCCTCATGAATGTAGATATCGTATACAAAAAGACTGACTAAATTGTAAATCTAAACCATTCTCAAGTCCCCTTGAACACACATAACAAATTTCATCAAAATCTGTCCAGTCGTTTAGGAGGAGTTCAGTGACAAATACACGCACATAAGAAATATAAATTATAGAATATGAGATGAATCGTTGATGAATATTCAAAACTACTTGTACGATAATACACTTTGTAAATTTTAAGAAGTGTTCCTATATATTCACTTAAGTTACTTAAACTTTTATTGCCAAATTCGTTAAGCACGTGACTGATTCTACACTGAAATTCTTCATACTACTCGTACAAAGACTACAAGTATACTATGAACTTGAACTTGAAAAAATAATGGGCTAGATCTAAATGACCATAATAAAACAAAACTTACTCAATCGTATAGAGAACATTTTGACAGAATCCTTTACTACCGTTGTAGTTTATAATAACGATAAACATGTAAGTAATAAGGAAAGTCAATATCAAGTTCTTCCCTGACAAGTTAAAACGTGTATTATCCCGGCCAGTAAGGGTTCGAGCCCTTCCGAGAGAGGATTACATCGGGGCTAAAGGGTTTGTGATTGACTACTCGTATTGACGAGAGGTCGAACAAACAACTTGAGAGGACACATGGATATTAATATACAGGAAGTTATTTTATACTTGACATGCCTGGGATTTACTTGACAGAAAAGAGATTATACCAATTTGGCGTGCTCAATAACAAGAATGTAGATTTTTTATGCTTATTTAAAGACTAGCTGTGCCACGCGGTTTACTCACTTTAAGAATTGTAACGTAATGCTTGATAGCCTCCCTCACCTTGATACCTTCCTCATGAATGTAGCTATCATATACAAAAAGATTTTTTTAATCGGTCCAGTAGTTCCTAATCTTAGGATTAGCGCATTCAAACAAACGAACAAACAAATTCTTCAGCTTAGTATAGATTACAAGAGAAGATTTAGTTCTTTTAGTTTAGTTGGGGAGGTCTGGATGATGAACTTGTGGAATACCTGCTATTTAGTAGTTGTAGTTACTGCAATCCATGAACCTACAACTCTATCTGATTTCACATCATATTATTAAATTATATTATTATATTAATATCGAAACGGTAAATAAAACTATCATGAGTCTTAACCAAAACTTTGTGGTTTGATTGTAAGATACACAAAGTTTAATATTTCACATTACAGAGATTCCCTTTCAGGCTTGCCAAATCTAAGTATAACTTCATAAGAGCGCTACCAGGTCAGTGAACATTCGGAATAAAAAACTTGAACAAGTGCCAGAAATGCGATTTGGTCAAAAATGGACGAGAAAATGTAACCATTTTTAAACCTTTCGAGTATTTTCCATCGTAAAGAATGTAGAGTATTTCCCAATTTGTAACATTCTAACGAAATTATGTTAGAAATTCCTTGTGCGTTTTTTCTTTATTATTCACTAGCTGTGCTCCGCGATTTTACCAGCGTTAAGAATTATAATAATTGTTTGATAGCCTATAACCTTCCTCATGAATGTTGCTATCATACACAAAAATAATTTTTCAAATCCGATTTGTACTTCCAGAGATCAGCGCGTTCAAACAAAGAAACTCTTCAGACCGGCAAAATTATTACACCAAAATATACAGGATGCACACAATCAGCGCTTTATCTTCTTAATATTCTTCTTATCTCTAATATTTAGATAATAATTAATTTACCGAAAAATGTATCTAAGCTTATTACTTCGCTATGTAGAATTCAAACTTAAAAATTGGTTCATTTGTAAATAATAAATATGTATAACGAATCCAATGCTACTGGCATATAATATTTTTTTAATGTCAATTACCATGAACACTGTTTAGAGTGTATCAACAACTTTTGCTCGTATACAGCTTGGGAACTGAACAGCTCGGAAACAGAACTATGGGATATGATAATAAGTACATGCTTAGCTGTCACTTGTGCTCACTATCAGGCTTAAGCCATACTGCATAATTTATTAATAACTTGTAATTTATACACTTGAATTTAAAGGAGTGCTGAGGGTTTTTTTCCGTCAGCTTTTTTCTCCCGGCCTTAGCTAAAAGGGCGCCTAAAGCCGATATACCGTATTATTTGACGTTCATCCAGTGTATACGTGTACCTTATGATTAATAAAAATTTTTGAGTTTGAATTTGAATAAGATTGTGTTATAGTCATAAGTATAAATACGGTCTGATTCTTCAAAAGTTAAATAGTATAATGATCATGATTTCTGTGTATTTATTTAACAGATTAATTTAAAGCATATTTTCCGGGTAAGTTGAACAATGCCGATAGAAGAAATCCTGAACACGAGCCAAAAGTCCAATTAGTCCAAAGATAGAAATGACACGAGTTACAATTACCCTAATTGGGTTTCGCTATATCCCAACGTGCCAGATTAATATTATCACGGCTGCAGCTATTATGCTACAGGTATGTTTTCAACCCTTTTTATGTCCCACTGCTGGGCACGGGTTTCTTCTCACAACCGGAGAAGGCCTGCCGCGTACTGTACCACGCTGCTCCAATGCGGATTGGTGAAGATACTGGTTAGTCGCCAACCCGTGTCAGATGTTGTCAAATCGCTTAAGAGGCTTCCGACCAGGTTTAACGACTGTTATCTATCGATAAAAACCAGGATCGGCTTAACGTGCCATCCGAAGCATGGAAGCTTGCATGGAATTTGCCACTAGCGGTCACCTATCCGAGCACCGACCGCGCCAGTGTTTGGTTAATATTGAGATCGCTTGCGATCCATAATACCAGCGGGGCCATGCGCGCTTCGCTACAGGCATAAATCTTCTTAACGGTCACCTACGAACCATCTACCTAAACCTTCCATTACATTTGTTTTATAGGTGCGTAGTCTTATTTATTTATTTCTTCAGCTGACTACAACAGAACTGTGTTATACCATAAATCGTAATTATATTTAGCAACACCAAATGAACATCAGTGGTTGGTCCGCTATCCTGAGGGTACTGTGCGGAGTTACTGGTCCGCCGGGAATTGAACGCAGGACCCTTAGAATTGCGGATTGGCATGTCACTATACTACAGGGGTCGTCAAAACCCGGTTTAGTTTTGAGGTCTCTAGTGGTTTTAGTATATTATTCCTTAATACAAAAACATGAAAATTTCTGTTTAGTAGTACTTCCCTGCATCCTCGACAACGAGTATAAAAGACTATCTCGAGACAAATCGTTATCTTTCCACAAATGTTCACCAAACTTTCCGTCGAACAAGAAACTTTCTCCTCACGAGCAATTGCTCTGACCGATTCAACTTGCGAGAACATAAGTTTGACCACATATCAATAATGTTCTGAGGAAATGTTATATCTGTAGATACAAGCAATGCAGATGTTTCCTAGTTAGTTATTTTCTAGTTTATTTTGTGCAGTTTTTAGGTTATTCACTTGTCTCTTCAGATTAAAATTTCTATAAAACACTTTAAATAATCATAATCATAGAGCTAGCATACATACTTAATGTAAATTCGCAAATTTAAGACTTACATATATGGTTTTATCAAGGATGCCAGGGTCAAAAGTGAACCAAATTGGAATAAGACCAAAAGATACGCACGAGCTTTCAAATAAAAAAAGAATCATCAAAATCCGTTCACCCAGTCGAAAGTTATGATTTAACAAATATTTAAATTACATTACTTACATTTTTGTCATCTTATATACCTTATACCACAAATAAAGAATTTGAATTTGAATTTAAATATAGAGTCTAATTAAGAACCTGCTTCTTTTTTGATGTCGGTTAAAAATCAAATACTGTAGGTATACGTCCTATTATGTAAAGTAAATTGTTCCGTTCAGTTAGCTACTAAATAAACAATTGCTGCTGAACAATGAGCTACAAAACCATAACTGATGATAGGCAATCAATTAATTATGTTCATTTAAATGAGCATTTCCAAATATTTGGTATTAGGTATCAGTTTACTGTTAACTTTATTTAGATATTCAAATGACGGAATAAAATTAATTAAAGTTATGGCAAATTCAAAGTTATTTTGCGTTCAAATCATTAAATCAGAATTCGTTGTATAAACAATACGATCAGCGTAGTTTTTTTAGATACCTATAACATTTGACACTCACAGCTCCAATGCCATGGACACATACAAAGACAATTACACAAACACCCAGACCGAGGACAAAATTATGTTACTTAAATTTCTGTCCCGGGAATCGAATGGTGGACCGGCATGGTAACCACTACACCACGCGGGTCGTGTTTATAATATATCTGCCCATACCACGCGTCTTTCGTGCTCTGACTCTTTTTCTTTTACTATTTCTTGCTACCTACTGCAAGAATCTAGTTAGTATAGTATAAAGTTGTTATACTGATATGATCTGATTCTAGAATCACTTCAAGATTTTATCTGTTAATTGCTACTTTGCTGTTTGTAAGGAACACGCATATAAAATCTCAATTGTGAGACTGCAAGAAGATTTTCTGCTTCTTAAATAAAATATAGCTTCCATCTTTCGTAGTAAAACAGCCAGAAACCATCCACGTGCAAGTACTAAATCCCTTTAAACTCGGTTCTAATTATGTAGCCTTTAAAGTGAGAAGAGCTAATTACATCCTGTTGCATTACCTGTTGTCTCATACAAACAAACAACAGGACAAACTTTGCAACAGGTACCGTGAATTATAGTTGGGTTTTGTTGGTTTATGTCGGTTACAACGAGGTTACTCCTAAATTTCTGGTATAAATTTGCGTTATGAAATGGATATGTGGTAATACGTAGGTACCTACTTATATAATTCTAATTCTTATTGCTAGGGTATTAAACTTCTTTTTACGGGTAGAAAACTTTATGAAAGGTATCCGGACATTATGGGAGTGATATGTGCGATTCTTACTGTGCTAAAATCCCCTCGGTGGCCTACCTCAGCGCAGTAGGATGACTCCGGGATCAAGGGATTTCAAGTTAGAAACTTCATCGTTAACCTATGACAGTCCCACTGCTTATATCAAAAATTGCAAAAAAAATTTACAACAAAAAACATAAGAGATTGAACTCCACTATCAGATATCTTTTATCCCACTGCAACTCATTTCAATACATATTTCAGTAAAACGCTTCGGTCTCCGGTGAACGTCTACTATCAAATAGGAGGTAGATTATTCAAAACCTATTCGGGAATAATCATAAAAATATCGATACCTATAATAGCAAAAAAAATCACAGTTACAGACATACATTTCGTTCCCCTTTTCCTATTAAAATTTCCATAAGAAGAATCTTATGATCGACAGTTTAATCAGCCTATACGAGATCTGCACTGACGGGTTCTGCCATAAATAAGAGGAAACAGAATTTGCATTGACTTTGATCCTTATTGAATAATTCTGAGCTCTTAATGTATTGAAATGTTATGCCTATTCATCGTTTTGCAACTACAGATACACAACTACACAACTACAGATAAGAATTAAGCTTAAAACGCCCGATAGAAGTTCCAATATTTGAAGTGGTTATCATGCAATTTTGTTGTGTTGTTTGTCTAATATACTTGGGCGTGTACAGTGGTGTTTGTGTAACAAACGCTTATTTTAATTTAAATGATTAATAAAATATATTGCATAAGTTTTGGAGGGAAAAACGAAAGCCAAGACGAAACTTTATGATGTTACGAGTATATAGTTATAAAAACATATTTGTTGATTTAAGAATAGTTTCTTCATACAACATTGTCCCCTGCTCCGATTCCACAGAAAATTTAAGAACCCGATAAAACAGTCGAAGCTTTCTCATTAAAATATAAAATTTAATCATCTGATTAAAAGGTATGATGGGCTAGGCTGGGAATATTTCATCAACATTTTAATTATTAATCTACTTGCGGAGTTAATTAAAAACGGATTACATTGTATGCACTCAACTGATAGGATAAACTGAGATGGCATTATTTAAACATGTTTACAACCAAACGTAGTTTATAGGTCCTATCGTAGTGGTTTTCACGCATTTCCTTGAAGATACGTATATTCGTTTAAAAGATCGGTATTGCTTTAAGCCTTTTCTTTTAGCCAATAGAGTTCTAGGTTACCATCTCAGTCCTCAGTATGAGCAGCTATGGAATTAGTTATTACCTTTGCTTGCATGCTCGTTTACCTACTACTGGAAAATGGGAACCTTGTAACAATCATATGAAATGTTACAGAGATGAGTAAAAAATTCCATCTTTGAACTTTCTACCCAAGTACAAGACCTTTATAATAATGTTCTACGTTGCGATATAATTCATATTATAATCTTTAAGCTGAACAAGATTAGGCTAAACGCAAATTTCTCTCCAATTTTCTCCAAACAAAAAATGATACCCATTCAAAGTATATTTTCTTTCTTGAATTAATCAAAAACTCTGTTGACGGACCCACTTCTCAATCCTCTCTCGCTAACACAAAGATAACAATACAATTGTTTACGTGAGACAGAAGTTAATTTGATATTCTATAAGGAATGACGAAAAAAGGTCTCAAGATCTTATTAGATAAGTAATCCCGAATTAGTCTCAAATATCCTTCAACGGAGTTTGTCGGGGAAAATTCAGTTTCGCCAGAAACTTTTGCTCTACTTTTGGTCAGAAACATATTTACTTTTTACTAGCTTCCACACGTAACGTATACAATATTTTCTTTTTGTAACCTTAATGTCTTGTCCAAGAAGGCTTGAGGTCATTTACTTTTTGCAGGTTCGCTTTCTTCTTCCTTTTAGAGATAGGTACATTGTACGTCTACGGATAAACCACGACTTCTTATCAACACGTGGAAACGGTGTATTCCTGTTGTCCCCATATCGCCATAATGGTGACAACGGTAAGGAAATTAAATGTAAAATTGCCACGTGCCGTTGTCCCCTCTGAAAGGATAATTATTTCTGAAAGGATATAAAGGTTGCTGAAAAAAAGATGCAATACAAAACCTATTGAAGTTGATTTATTATTAACTGTAGAAAATATAATATAAAGATGACTTACACGCTAACCCGCCGCTTTTGTGCTTCAGAGGCCACGATAACCCGTCGCGCGTCTATACTGGCTACTACAAAATAGATAACAATCGTTAAACCAGTCTAGGAGCAATAAAAAGGGTTGCAGGCAGGTTAGGACAGTTCCTACTCTACAACTCTAACTTTACCACTCGCCGGCGTAGTTCTGTTGGAGCATATTTAAAATGAATTTAGTAAGTGCCTCTTTACGCGCGCACAATAATTTGCAAATATAATTTCTTCCCACGTTTCAAGAAGACTTAATTAGTTGTGATGAACTTTCAAAAACATAATGAAGCTTGCTTTGTTCTCCGCAAAAGCAAAGTATTGGTTTCGTCACTAAGTTATAATTCTGTTTACCTTTCGAAACTTTTTAAAAGCTCTCAGTATTTTGATAAAACCAGACTATTTATGGTCAGATGCTTATAATTAAAAGATATTTATGGGCAATCAAGTTGGATATCAATCTTAGGTACAGTTTTTTAATACACTTAAATTGTTAATTTTTTAATGTTAATCATTCTTGACTACGTTTATTCTTGAATACTTCCTGGAGTGAACAGTTAGACACTGTTAGACAACTAGACAACAAGACAACAAGAGATCTGGACGATACAAAGATGTGGATACGAAACAACATTAAAACGGAATCAATGGCATTGAGGCTAATAGAATCAGTTTTAATTCCATTTATTCCAATCAATGTTCTATTTGTGGTCCATATCATGACCAACCATTCCACACATTAAGCCAGACCGTTGCACAAACAGCATCTGTTCCGCAAACAAATTAACCATTTTATACACTACGCGTGTACACCGAAATGCTCCCAGTGGAAAATAGAAAGAAATCTGGGTTATGTACACAGTTACTCCGAGTTTGTTTAATAGACCCTTTCGCTTGCAGCGTTAATTCTTGAGGAAAAGTTTTTGCTTCGGCATTGAAGTAACTGTATTATTTTGTTGCTAGAGTTTTTTTTTAATTTGCTAGAAGGAAGTTATATATAACATACAGGTAAGATAATTATGTTGGGAAATTAGAAATTAGAAAGCCAGGCATTGAAACATTAAACTCTTCTTACATGCATTTCCGGCGGATTACGATACGGGGTTAAAAAAGGCGCTAAAAGAGCTCTCCTTAAAGCCAGCAACGCATTCGTGACTCCTCTGGTGTTGCCCGTGTCCGCGACGGTGACTTACCATCAGGCGGCCCGCATGCCTGTTTGCTAGGCGTAAAGTATAAAAAAAAATGCATGCGCATATTTGTTTACGCTGCATGTATTCATGAAGAAGCACCATAGGTAGATGATGCAGAGAATGCCACCAACATTAAGTCGAAATGGACTCGACTACACTTTTTGTGTTTGTGTAACATTCACAATTTCTTTCATATCTATACTAATATATAAAGCTGAAGAGTTCGTTCGTTTGTTTGTTTGTTTGTTTGAACGTGCTAATCTCTGGAACTACAAGTCAGATTTGAATTTTTTTTTTTGTGTGTGATAGCTACATTCATGAGGAAGGTTATAGGCTAACAAGCATTACGTTACAAAT
>DWQK01001367.1:0-15858 GCA_018231225.1 Noctuana stator
TGGTTAAATCGGTTAAGTAGTTTAGGAGTCCATCGCGGACAAACACTGTGACACGTAATTTATATATATTAAGATTAACATTGACTATATATTCTGAAATGCTTAGGTATTGGCCCTGCTCAGTAACAGCGCTCACTGGCTCAAGAAAGATATTTTTATAGATACTTAATTGTCTATTGTAAACAGATTCTCGGTACGGGTTGTGAAGTCGCAGCTTTATTTCTTGTAACTAAAGACAAAAGAACAAATTAAAGTTCTGCAGCGTTGGAAACAAATTGTTATTTTCGAAAATTCGAGAAACTTCCAACAAAATACTTTGCAGAACGAAACGTTACGCGCCGTTGATTGTTAATGACCCTTTAAATTAACTGATTGTTAAATCAAGTCGTTAATTTATGCTGAATTGGTAACAGGCCTTTGTTTGTGAATGAGCCGATAAACTATGAGTTCAATATAATTTAGGAAGCATACTAATGTTTAGGATCGTGTAACCAAGCCAGCCCTATTGTGCGGTCCGTAGTGTAATTTAGAAAATGTAATTGTTTTCAATGCTGATATGCATAATTAGGTATTTGGTTTTGCCTATAATTTAAGGTTGAAATTTACATACTCATTTCATTGTTATTGATATTTCATTTGCAATTCATAGCAATGACACATAGTAGGTACATTATTTTCAGAAAACTTACATAATTAAAAACTTCAATTGAAATGGGTCCACTAAGCGCTGCGAGAAACAATAAAAATCGCCTCAATTTTAACTACATGGCGGTAAACAATACTTACTTTGTATGTAATTACTTCCATAACTCACTTTTATTAATACAATTAAAGCCGCTAAATACTAAAGCATTTCTCAGTTTTTACACACTGTCCTAAACAAAACACTGTTTGTAAATGCATCACGATGAAATAGGTGGTTAGTTTAACTGAGTATTTAGTTCTACTTCAAAAAAAAATTACCAAGCAAGTACGATTTTTTAAGTCCTATCGATCTCCAATTGCTCATTTACACTAGTAAAACAAGGAGAACGAATAGTTAAAAGTTTAAAAATAGTCACGAATCGAGCCAGTGTCCCACATAGAAGAAAACAACATTTTCCAATTTCGATATTAAACTCCCAAATTAAAAAGTGGCGGTTGTTCGTAACGAGTGATCAACCCGCATTAGATAGAACTTTAGAAGTCACACAGTAAATTCAGTTCAGATGCAATGTTCGACCAACTATGCGCTTTGTTAATTACTCACATTTCGTATGCAGATTTTAATGTTACTCATATTATTAATTATAATTAATATTAAACCTATTAATAATATTATTACAATTTAATAGATAATTATAATATTAAAACATTTAAAATTTATTAATTATCTCATCACAAAAATTAAACCATCTCTCTAGAAGAAAGTATTAGTAAAGCTAACAGGTACGGCTGGAACACACCTGTAACAAAATTCTTCCGCTTAATAAAACCGTAAATCGTAATAATAATTTCATACACTAATGTCGTCAGACGGTGCAAATATACAGCTAAACTCCGCCTAATACCCGGTGTTTTGCCGCTCTCCAAGATTACCTAAGGGATATTTCACATCAAGCAAATTACAGTAAGTAATTTTAAACTTTTATTTTATGTTCTGCGAGATTAAGTCAAAATTACTTGAAACATTTAACTTAGGTGGCTTTTTATAACTATTCATCACCAGTAAAGCGAACGTGAATGAACTGTTGAGTAATTCCAAATTAAAGTAGAATACAAACGAAAGAATTTTTTCACTACAAATATACTGTAAAAAAATCGTAAGGATGACTAAAACTTGGTCACTTACGAAATATTTCGTTATTAATTTATAATTTGAAAAAAAAAATATGTTACGCTAAAATTATGATACGAGTAGGTTAGTGTGGTATTTCCCTAAGCAGCGGTGTTTGTCGCCCCAGAGATTACCTTAGAGAGAATGGCAAGTTTGAGCTCACACTTTAAGATTATGTGTCTCAAATAATACGCCCTCCAATTTATAGAGACTCATCTCAGATACATGGTACGGTAACACCGTAAAATAAAGGCAGACGTCGACCGTAATACTGAACAACTCAGTATAATCTTCAAAATATTACGAGCTAATAATTCATGGTGCTGACAGGTCGTAAATATACCGTATTCTTGCAATATTTTTGCTAGGGAACAATATAAACATTTTAATAGAAAATAAATTATCTGCTTAACAGCTTAATATACCTGAATAAATGTGAAACAAGTACAATCAATATCAAACAGACTGGCTAGCAAATTTGTGATTGTGCAGGCTGTTTTAAAAAACGTGACTGAGTAATCCGGTACATAGTTGAATTTTAATATTATTTTACAAGGAACTTTTTATTTTATTATAATCTGTTATTTTTTTATCTCGTTTTCTATAGGTTAATTCCATTTGTTTATAAGACAAAAATAAAAAACTAAATGAAATAAAAATAAGATCATAGATTTATTATACGTATAACTGACGTTAATATTGTATAGATAACAAATGAAGTTAGAATCACATCAATGACTATATTTTAACATTCAAGTAGGTACAGTTACCATAAAAATAATTAAAAATCTTCAGCCTCGTCCTTTAGTGGCCAGGCTATGCAGTTCACGATAGTGTGATTTAGGTTACACTAAATAATACAATCGCAAATAGAGATCCAAAAAAAGGCGACAATTTGCCAATATTTGGAATAAACACAAACGTAAATCACGTAATACTGATAGTGGGATATAAATATAGCAGCCTAAAGGCGGGTAAATTGACAGGGGACTGGAATTTGTGGCGGGCATCTTATGGCGACTGGACCCCAATAACTCTTAGGCTTCGGCTTCGCAAGTTTTCGAATAGACGATTTGGGTGTATCGATTCCAGAGGGCAAGCCGGATGGAAAGTATTGCACAGGTGCGCGGGGAATGCGTAATCAGTGCGTTTTGCGTGAAAGGTCACGTCACACAAATTATAATTTACAAATGTACCTACGTACTTGCTTCACATTACACTAATGAACATACCTGCGTCCTAGTGATACATACTTAATGAATGAAACTCTGTTACAGTTGAGACCTACTCTATGTTTTCCACTGTCGGATTGAACGTGTGAAAATTTTCACAGAAAAATGAGATATTCCTATGTATGTGTCTTTATATGTGGTAGAACTCATATATCGTAGTTCGTCCAGATAGGTACCATCGCAGTCCTCATAACCTACTGTGAAGAAAATCTTGTGTCATATTATTTTATTCCGGACAAAACCGAGAGATTGTCAGCAACCAATAAATTAATATGAAGTGACTATTTAGATCTCATATCTATGTAAATTTAGTGAACAATTAGAGACTTGTATGCTCGTTTACTTTCTGTTTTATAAAAAAAGTAGATTTATTTCATTAAGTCAATTCTCGTACTTGTCGACAGGAACCAATTGACGCGTAAAATACGAATTCGACATTCAGCCGTGCTTGGGATATCGTTGACGGGCGGAGGCTCAACAGAAATGAATATCATAAAGGTAATGTTTACCAAATTATGTTGATGGATGTATGCGATTCTTTTTACGAGCCGCTCCGCTTTTGTTTGTTGAGAGACCTATAAATTTTTAGATCGCAGTAAAATAAAGAGTTATCCGTTTTATCGGCCATAGGGAGAGGTGGTAATGCCGCGGAAATCACTTAATGATTCTAGATGGCCAAATGTAAGAGTTTAGAAAATGTTACACACCAGGAGCTATTCGTACATGTAAACATATCAATAGCATTACAGGTTGCTACAAGTCTGCCACGCTGTTTTGTAGACTTTACGGAAACTTGTCAGGTATACCATAGTTTGCAAATGAAAAGAGAAAAGAATATGTCATGTGCCTAACTGAATATTAGGTCCGTATTGAACCTTGACATACTCGAACACGAGAACAATTAGACTAAACGATAGGATTAATAATTTACTACTGAAATGGTTCAAGTAATAAAACTGCGTCATCAAAATATATTATACTGACACTTAAATATATAACAATCTAGTCCCAACACATAACGCTTTAAAACGTAAAGCGCCATTCCTGTGTTTACGAGTTCCAAATTTACTGGTGCGAAACTTTAGTGGCCGATGTACGAGTATAGCCGCCGCCATAGCCATATCTGCGTTAATGTGCGAAATTGCAGGTGTTTGTCTGCGGAAGGTTTATTATTTTAAGAAGTAAGGATGGTTCCAACAGTAGTGGATGGCATGGCAACTAAGGTTGCCAGCAGAACTATTATGAAGTCTTAATGCCATTCTGTTTACGTCAGTTTCGTCAGCTAGCGGTCATACCTGATACCTTAATAACCAATGACATATAGACACTACTGATACATTGACCAATAAGATACACGAGTTCTTAAAATATTCGAATGGGTTTTTATTTGCTCGATGAATGAATTTATATACCTAGTTCATAATACACGTACGTCTGCAAATAAGACCTGCAAACTAAACATACTAGCCAGTTTAACCACTTTATTAGGTTTAGTGTAAAGTACTTCTTAAAATACTGGATTAATTACATTCTTATGTTCAGATTTAAATAAGAACAAAACAATAATTTCAATGTTCAGTATGTTTTTATAACTTTCAAACAGGGACAATTACACCACGAATTTTATTTTTGTAACTCATAACTGTTTACGCAACGCTCGCTCCCACGACGATTGCGTCCGACTTAATTCACAAATATCATCATAACGGTGGCTTAATTTAGCAAAATATTCATATATTATAATCTAAAGATAACCAAGTAATCCTTATTTCCATTGACGAAAACCTTATAAAAATGTATGCTGTAGTTTCTGATATTAAATTGCACAATTTTAAAGTAATGCGAGGACTATCGAAGTAGGTAAGTACTTGTTCAACGTTGTGATAATGTGAACCATATTTATAGCAATACGTAGGTACCTAATTCATGAATGAAAACCAAAGTAAAATACCTAGCAACATAAAGTCCATGTTGAAATGTCGAGTAAATCGTAAAATTTTATGACACACTTGGTGCATTCAGTACATGAATTCACCGACTGAAGACTCATGAAAGCCGGATGACCGTTATTTCGGATAGCGATATTCTCACTGGAATGCAGTAAACCTCGTAGTTTTAGGACGTTCTTTGATATTGCAATCTTTATAGAACTGACATTATGGCAAAAAAGATCCATGGGAGCGGTAATTATTTGGTTTGTTGGTTATTTTATTATTTAGTACTAACGGGCATAACTCTCTATAATCAATCTTCTATAATAATATATGAATGTGCAAAGATTACTCACTGACTAGACTACTCCCGACATCTTATGAAATAAAATAAAAACATTTGTATTAATCATAAGGTATTTGTCACAGTACATCGGCTTTAGGTGCCGGGAGAAAAACGCTGGCGGTAAAAAACTCTCAACTATAAACATGACATGTGAAGATTTAATTTGTCAGGGAGGTAGCTTAAGAATAAGTCTCCTACCTATTCCTAAACTAGCTCCCTCCACCCTTCAGCTCAAATTGAATTGAAGTTTACGTTGTACGAAATTGGTGATATTACTTTCGGACACAACTAGACTTGCCTTCGTCTGAAATCCTAGATATGCCACTGGTGCCTGAGTAACTATAATTTTTGTATCGTTACTATACATTGAAAATTCTTACTTAATCTAGAAAACCCAGCGGTAGCTGCATGTGTAATGAGTATTGCGCAGAATAATGTAGCGACCGTCTTACGACACCCGTCAATCAGACTTAAGACCTGTCCAGTGTGATTTGTTAGCTTTCCTCATTATCTGTGGAAAGCTTAAATCTATCAACTTGATTGATTTTAAACGAAACCTACAATTAAAAAATATGAAAAAAGCGCCCTTAATATACTTAATACGGCCATTAGAATAACATGGTTACATCTCTGTTTAAAATAATATTAAGGATATATTATGTATTAACATTAATTTTTATTGTAGATATGATAAATCTCATGCTTACTCCCGCCGTTCAATTGTACACCGATCGAGGGCATAAGTGCATTTTGATGTTCACATAATCAAAAATGTTATGAATGCTTTAGAATTAAGGTTTAAAACAGTTAGGAGTTAACAATGTCGAGCGTTGACTAATATCAATTATCATTTTGTTGTCAGCTGTTTCCTGGCGCGGCGCCAAAACTACGATAGTTTCCGCTAACGCTGCATGACACACGCGACCGTTTATTGATACACCATTTTCAATTTCACAAGACTACACATTGAATTTATATATCGAAAAACCATTTTCAATTACACAACCTCAAACTTTAAATTCAGACACGTGACATCCAATCATACTCGTACCTCCATAGATCCATACGACAAGCGCCAGATCACATATCGAAGTTATGACTCACGAATGTGTGAACTCACTGGCGACACTGCATGCATTGTGAATTGTGAGGCAACTGATAAAATATTAAAATAAAGGATACTTAAACTGTAATAACCTAGTACCAAGTAGAATTTTGGCCGAACGTTTCAGATCTCATGAATAGCAATTATTATCTCCACGAATGTCTTTAGACCTTCTCCCTATTTGTGGTTGAACGTGGGTGTCAATGAGCTGCAGTGACCACTTAACATTAGGTGGCCACGTTTGCTACTCATAAATGGTATTAACTATTATATCACCTCCTTGATACCGGTATCTAATACTGAAGTACTAACTATAATTTAAGGTCATTGACGTCTTTAAGATACGAGTATCAAACCCTTAACTAATTAATGATTGGTTAATCTGAATAGCAGGCAAGTATTTACTCAAGCGAATAATTACATTCATTTCACATCACATTGGCTACTAATTAATTAATAGACACTTCATACATTGGCGAATATTATAACCATTATAACTATTTACGCAATTTTGACAGACTTATTGTAGTCAGAGTTATATCAGTCATAATGGAGAGCGCTAGAGAGCGAAATAGTTTTCAAAGTTACTCTGAAATAACGCTGTATTTACGCTACTAATATTGAGTTTTTACATTTAGCTAATACCACCACAAAGCACCCACAATAGCTTTGTTCATTTACGAGTACACAAAAGACTTTGACTCATAGCATGCATTTTCCGTTACAGAGAGAGAGGAATCAATCACTTATAATTATACTAACTAAAGAACACGTTCCTTCAATTAATAGACGCGCCTAACAACATGATAGTTGGCAAGGCGGGCAACGAAGATAATTACGAGGTGACTGCAACGTTCAGAGAAATATGATTCCTATTTGATGTCTTTTAGATCGAAAATTGATTGAGTGACATATTGTTTATAGATAAGCCAAGGGCAACAGGAAGTGAGTAACTGAGTCTGAAACTCAAACAGGACGAGGGCAGAATGTTTGCGACCCGCATCCCAAAGGTTAACAAACATCAGCTCAGGTCTATATTTATATTAAAGATAAGAACTTAAATCTACTAATTTTTAACCAATCTCCTATATATTACATACACAACATTATACTTCTGATGTTATTTTTTGTTGATAGAATTGTAATCCTTATGAACAGTACTAAGTCGAGTCTCTGTAAGTAAGTAGGCCTTAAGAAACTATAAAATTAATATCTTTAGGCAACTTACTGTATGAGAATATAACATTAAAGTAACATAGGTCCTTACATACCTACATACATTTTATAGTATCTTTCTAACTTCATACTTAAACTGTTAAATCAAAATAATAACAAAAATAACTATATTAAACAAAGAATTTCCTTTTTTAACGTCTCACAAAAAAATCTTTTATCATTTCAAGAATAAGACACTCAAAATAACATGTAAGAAGAAAGCAAGATCATCTAAGGCCAGTCCCACTAGCCGTGTAATTACTTAATCCCCCATCGAGCGGGTCTCTCGTAAAGATAACACTGTAATGTTTATAGAGCACTCCGTACTTACTTCGCTAGTCGCTTTAAGCTATAGGTATGTTTGAAGATAATTTTTACATAATATGGCGCTGACACGTCAGATATTAACACAAACAAAACTTAATTTTGTTAATTTTCTTACATCGAAATCAAACCAGGATTTTAATCTTAATACATTATGTAAAGCTGAAATATTCCTTTTCATCAACTAAGTAGGTAGTTATTTTTTATAACGTTATTTTATGCACCTGAAATCGTATTGCTACGGCACGAAAATTCGCATTTCATGCTTAGGTATAACATAAAATCAATGACGAAATTTAGATCGCCTCATGTCTCCGAAGAGATGCTCTCAATCACAGTCTCCAACTTATGTAGCACGTGACGTTAAGGTTATAAATATGTACCTATGCACCTACTTACGTACAACAATGGCGGCGAGGCACTGCAGGTGAATCTTGTGTGGATGAACCTTGTTGACTTACGGATTTTCTTATATTTGGAAATCGTTATTGGTCTTATTTCACCTACCGAATCATACCTTCTTGCCGCTCTTACTAGCAACTCCCTACATCTGATAAAATATGTATGTGACAGATCGGCAGAAGCCAAAGTGGCTCTCTAAGAGCTGCGGTAGATATATTTAACGTACTTCTTACATACAGATAACGTTTTAAAGATCGACCTTAGACGGGAAATTTCTTACACGCAAATGATGACAAAGAAACGAAATAATTACACTACAACAATAACCGTAACCATTACAAGATAACATAGCCGAACTGAGTTCATCTGCCACCAGCCAGCGCTAGTAACCGTGTGATCACTTAATCCCCGGAGCGGCTTCTCAGACCCCGGCGATAAGGCGTAACGAGCGTTCTTCCCGGTTTATGGACAAGCAAACTAATGCCTACATTTTGTAACAGACTACGCTAACAAAATTTTTCTTTATACTCGTATAGCTTTACGCCTTGTTCCTCTGTGAAAAATCGTTGTTTTGCGTCTTAAAGTTTACGGACCCACTTCGTTTTGATAAAAGTTATTAAAAACGGTGGCTTTTAAAACTTTGCTAATAATAGGTAATTCTAAAAATTCTTACTATGGGGCCCATTTTATTATGGTGAATATTTTGAAGAACTACAAAGTTTATACATACGTGTTCTGATTCCAGCTAATTATGGCATAGGATTTTAAAGACAAAGAATTATCCTATAAGACCACTCCTCTAAAGTCGTACATATTCTTACGCGATTGTGACCATTTGTAATTGTGTACATACTCGTATTTGCTAGGATAAATTTACAAAAATAAATAAATGTGGGTAAATTGTAACGAAACCTATAAAGCGGCAATTTGACCGTCATCAACCCATGGTCGATGCTGTACGTACCTATACGTTACAAAAACCTTAAAATTTTCCAAAGCTGTGAAACCTGGTACATTTAATTCGATTCAAGAAAGTGACCTTAAATCAATATTATATTAATAATATTCCAAAATAACGCAACTTTATTATGGTATTCACCCTAACATAGCGCTGTGAAGCTCCCAAAGTAAACTAATTTATAACCGCTTCAATATTCAACTAAAAGGCTATATAATGAAACCGTCAAGCCTTTAATCTTAATACAGAAAATTACTCTGGATATACCGAAATTGTTTTAGCGTTCGTAGGTACCGCTTTCCACTTAAGAACGAATGCGTAACATATTAGGTGCTTAGTAATTGGCACGAAGTACTTCAAGTTTTAATGCGCAGGTATGTCTTTAAACTTTTCGCAAAGGTACAAAGTGGGTATAAATTTCTAACTTTATTTTTTTATTACTAACTTTAGATCCTAAGTTATAACGACGGTGCGAATAGACAGAAGCGAAATTCTTCAGATATAGTATAGTATATAGTAGGTAGGTACATTATTTATTACGCATTAGAAGGAGTTATAACATTATATATTACAACATTAATTTAATGCCACACAAAAAACACATAAAATAGGTACATTAAAATAAACGGTAAAAAAATTTTTTTTACGCTTCTCACTCACAGCCCCACACTAGGATTCCCTGTGCCGTGGGTGCCATAAACACGTACAAAGACAAGTACACAAACATCCAGACCGAGAACAGAAATCTAAATTTATCATTTTTAAATTTCTGCCCCGCCGGGGATCGATCCCGGGACCCTTGGAATGGTGGACTGGCATGGTAACCACTACACCACGCGGGTCGTAAGAGATTGGGTTGTCATGAGATTTTATTATTGTTTCATAAATTTCATCAGAAATTTCATAAGAATCAGTCAAGCCATTTCGTAGGATTTTCCCCACAAACACCGTGACACGAGATTTCTATATATTAGAAGCCACCATTATTTTTGGATATTCGAATAATGTTCACTTGTTTATACACTCGTTTTATTGTAATTGTTGTAGTTTTAGTAGTAGTCAATGCTAAAGGAATGAAATAAAATTATGCTAGGTGTATAGGTACATATTATATCCACCAGAGTATACTCTCATTCATACCTGCTTGTACGTAAAACATAAAACTCAAATAATAATATAAACTCGGCACTTCATAAAAATAAAACACTTGAAAATATCACCTCCTTACTTCCAAGCCCAATTAGTGAGTGGATGTCATCTTTCGTGTCTCATTTATCCGGATTAGCTCAGTCGCAACGACCCAGGATCCGGTAATGGCCGGTTATCGCTGACAAAACTCGTCTTCTCGTCTAAAGGAGGTAGTGCTCTTAATTAGTAGCATATTTAAGCTGCCTCCACTCACTTGAAATATGAATTAAGAATGGTCTGCCATTAAATGAAGAATTTAGATTTATATTTTCGGTCTGGATGTTTATATCTTTGTGTCCATGGCACACCCTCTACAAGAAACCCTGGTGTGGGGCGTTATTTATTTTATTTATTCAAAGAATAAAATTACTGCAAAGCGGCAACAACATAAAAAAAGGCATTTTAAAACAAGCTTAATACGCAAATTGGCCGCAAAGTGTTTTAAAACGGAACATGATCAAATTAATCCGCATATCGTTATCCGAACGCGCCGCCATTTCACCGTACGCGTCCACGTACTATTTCGATGTGAATTAAGCGACTGCGCTTATTAAATTAAAATGACAACAATTCGGGAATAAAAGCTCGTTTTATGCAAATCGAGCAACTATTGTATGACTGATTTATTCTGTAGGAGCAAGTTAAAAAAAACTCAAACTGCAGATTACGAGAGCAAGCATTTTGTTACATAAAAGCCAGTAACCGAGCGCCGCGACGCCGACACTGTAAATATTGTTACTATTCGTCCTAGATTGGGCACATTTCAGCTAAAATGTGACCGCGTACTATACGTATCTGGCATCTTTTTTTGGTTCGCGGACGTTTATGGATCTCATATTTTATTCTGCGCTATAAATGGCAGCTTACAGCGGCCAAATAATATTTCATATTAGTCTGATGGAGGTTTGTTGGGATAAGGTGTCCCTTTTATTGTGACTATGGTGAATAAGACGACTGAATTTTCCTGTTTGTTAGCTTTTGAATGAACACTCTGTAGTCTCAGTAAGTATATTAGAAAATAAGTGTTTAGTTTTTGAATTTAGACATTTCAATTAATTAGGTATATAAACCTATAATCATGAAGCTAAGGCAGAGTTAATTGATGTCTCTGGCAATTCCGTTAAGGTGGCACTCTTAATCCAAGCTAAAAGAGTATTACACATTTTTTACACCTCTTAGTCTATTTCGTCATTGGGTAACTCTATTGCTAACATCCAAGAGTATATAATAACACTACCTGTTAATTTTGACATAAGCCACACCCACACAACGAAAAAACAATGGACAGTTTCACTAATTAAAAAGTTACATGTTCCCAGAGAGTTTCATTTCAGTTTATACAAAATCTATGGTTTCATTTCCGAATTCCGTAATTAATTCTTTTATTGTAAGTTAAACTTTCAGTACGTATTGAATTATATGGTATCGCTTTCATTATAGTTTTAGGATCAGTGATTGATTAATTTTATTTGTAAAGTATAATACGCTGCGGACATTTAATTTAAAATACATCGTGGGGTAACCCCACGCGCACCCCTTTTAATTAGGTAGCAACAAGCGTCCTGCTGAATGGCCGATTCAGTGTAGGTAGGCTCATACAAACTTTTCAATTTCCTTTTAGAAAGATGGTAGATTTATTTCATTTTATTGAAAAATAATAACGTTAAGGTATGACAAATACTTATATTTTTCTATTTACTTTACTTGCTCATTCAACTGTCCATGTCTATTCAGGATTCCATAGTCAACAACTTTATTGTTTTGACTATTTTAAATTAAAAATTCCTTCTAAAAAACGGTGGCATCCCTATAATATGACTCATTAAAATTAAGCATAAGTACCTATATGTACAGGTAGATTAGATATTGTCCGAGGCAATAACCAGTCGTAGAAACACTAGACAGATACTGTATTATATATACATAGAAGTAGGTATATAGGATCTCTAGTAAAGCAGTCAACGTTGAACGAGTTTGGTTCCCGCTGAACGAGTTTAGTTTTCGTTTTAGTATATTCATAAAATTATACTGTAAAATTAAGTATTATACGCATTCCTACGTTAAAAACAGATTAAAGGTAGATGAAAAGCACAACTGGTTATCTCCTTTTTACTTTTCAAATCTCAACGACCTTTACAACATAAAAAGATCGCACTTAATCTATTTCCTGAATTCAGAAAATGTAACCAGCAAAGAATACTAAATAGAGCACTCCAGTGGAGCCTACGTAACGTATTTGCCACACAATAAATCTTCATAAAAAGAGATTGCACATTCAGACGATTCAAAGAAAAGTGAACTGTTGAAAAACCCAACCAGCATTTTCCGCAGTACCGCTTCATCGTTTCTAGTTTCCCGGGAGCGTTCTATTTAAATTTTCAACCCTTACAGAGTGTGGTCTGATAGAAACGGCCACTCGTTTATAGAGTTTGCACTGTCCGTACATGACCTCGGTACCCGACTGTGTCCGTCGGGAGCATGGCAAAATTTAATTAACATTAACCAGAATAACGTGGTAACAGGATAAGCTTTAATATAAGCGTCCTACACAAATACTTTGATCTCGTTAGCCGAGCAACGCACCAAATGCTGGAACCCTGTTTATTAAACGTAATACAATAGGCAGTGTCAGTACAAAGAAAGGTGACCTTGCAAGAGCTAA
This sequence comes from Noctuana stator, assembly GCA_018231225.1. Taxonomy (NCBI): domain Eukaryota; kingdom Metazoa; phylum Arthropoda; class Insecta; order Lepidoptera; family Hesperiidae; genus Noctuana; species Noctuana stator. The sequence goes on from DWQK01001367.1 coordinate 13,180, forward strand.
CCAGCCCAAGACAAATTTTTTGACGTGAAACTTCTTTAAATTGCTTCGAAACATACAAGTACAAGTACCAGCGACAAAAAATTTTATATACCTACGAGTAGTCCATTAGTCAGGCTTTGACAATTTCGTAACTACTTTTCGGAAAGATAATAATTAATGTGTATTTTGTGGTACATATGATACGTTATGATCGTTTGATCGTTTGATCGTTTGATGATAAGTATGCAAATTTGCAGAGAGATCAGTCTAAATCGTAAAACATCCGTTGAAAAAAGTTTCACACACTATTGATTAATGCGGAATTATAATTGTTATTAGACGAAAGGAACAAATATAACACATTTACACAAAAAAGAAAATAATTTCTATTGAAACTTCTTGCAAAAAAGGGTAAATAGGTACTGATAATTCGTAAACTTATCTCATACATCTTTGACACTTTTCTAACGAAATAAAAATCTGATAGAGAATGTTAGTCCCAATATCAATCCCTAGGGTTGATGTCTGAAAAAAGAAGAAGTACTTATATGAAGTACCTGTCCTATAAATTTCCTGATCTCTGACTATCTCTTAGTTTAATTTGATCTTAATCGGTTCTGTAATTTAGCCATGAACGAAATATAAAAACAAACAAGCACAGTAGGTATTATTTACAATTAAATTATACAAGGTTGTTAATTATGTACAGTTATAAAATTAAGTGGCTTTACATTAAATATTATTTGACCGGAAATTTATGTTGAAAACTAAACCAAATATTTTAAAATAAATGACGTGAACAGAAAATGAAATTATTAAATTAATTAACGCAGCGGGCTGTATAATTTGATATTCTGTTCCGGTTCATCATAATGGATCTTGCTCCATAAATTTTGCATGAGAATATCGTAACTTTATCATTAATTCTCTTTATCATTCATTTAATGATCCATAGATAAAAGCCGAGGATGAAATTAGACAAAGCACGTGCACGTGTTCGTCAGGGAAATCTAGATAAAATTCAACAAAATGTTGCTTTACCGTATACTAGCGTATTTTTACGGTACGAGAATCCACCAATGTTAGCGTAAGGAATAATAGATAATACGACTTAAGTTGCTTGTGAGAAACGTGATTGCAGCCTATCAGAAGTTCTTAGTACATTTCACGAATTTTTTTTTTGTAAGCTAATATTTTATTTTTTATGATTTAATAAATAAATTAAATGTAAAACAAAAACTTTGTTATTTATCTCGCATACTGTGTAAGCGTCGCACTGGGTGCTAAAGTTAATGAGTAAAAGAAAACCACTAACCTTATCGTCGATCCAGGACGAATAGCAGGGTGTCACGCACTTTCATTGAATTTCATGCTCTTTCATTGAAGGATATAGGCACGGCCGACGATCCTTTCATAATTGTCGTGGAATGCTAGGGCATCACTAAAACTACACACGAAAACACACTGCTACACAAAACAAAACCACGGCACAAACCAAAACAAAAACACGGCACAAACCAAAACAAAAGCAAGGCTAACCGACGGAGGTTACGAAAACGGACAGGAAGCACATAACGTCTGTCTTTCACGGCGCGAGCGGAACGACTGCGTCATCGCTCAGACCGACATTCAAGCGTCAAAGACAGTGGATTTATTTCCATCTACCTACTAAACATTGACATTTTTTTTATCGGGTAGTTAGTGGGTAGCCTACATTGTGTGACAATTTCAAACAACTCTTTCAATAAAAAAAAACTAAGTTATACTTCAAGGAAATTGGTTATAATAATATTAAGTTCACATAACATATTATACGTAATAATCTTGAAATATTTAAAATAGCGGTACTCTATCATAGGGACCGATGCGTCGATCAAAATTCATAATGATTAGGTTCATTAAGTAAATTGAGCGTTACACCAAATGGCGTAAATGCAATATGCATGTTAATTATCAAGTTAGCAGCAATGTTCAGGCAATTCGTGGATTATGTAGTTGTCAACGAATTACTTAGGTGTACCTGCATAATTATTAATTTTACATTCATTATGTATTATGTTGCGGCATAATTATTAATTATACTGGCTTTGATTTAGTGTAATCGAGACCACCGTAATTACCGATATGTTAGGTACGTTTTAGATAAATGCGTAGATTTCAATATGAGTAAAACTGCAATGAACAACATCTACGTACGTCTTTATTGGCAGATCTTATGACGGCAACCAAATGATTGTTTTTTAAGCACAGCGTTGTCATATCGTATTTGTACACTGCGTCGAAATTTTTGCCTGATTATGTATATTATTTCGGTACCCGCCACAATACAATTTTCCGGCTGGCTAGGCCCCAATATGGGCAGCACAAGCGTGAGTCTACACGGATATCCGGAGTGAACGGAATCTAGTAAGTATTCTCTAATCATAACAAACAGAATCCCACAGCAAGCTATTAATAATGTTGAATGGAAATACACAGCAAACGTGGGTGATATCCAGATAATTAATGTTTATTGTTTTTGCACGAAAATAAAACAAAGTACATCCGTCTTTTCGACCAGTAGAAGAATTTCAGACCGCTGTTCAGCTGACCTCAAATAAAGAAGATATTATAATATATAATTATATAATATGATATTATAATTGAATATATTCAATACCTATTTCTTTATTTCCTCAAAGATTATTTTAAAATACAATA
>DWQK01001368.1:0-15857 GCA_018231225.1 Noctuana stator
TGCATATGATTCATGCAATAAGCATTTCTTCTTAAGAGAAAAAACATACTTTATTTCAGTTCAATTCAGTTCAAACTTTACTTTGTTGACCATTAAAAATTGACCTTCAATCCCTTATTCAATCATTTTGGTACCTCCAGCTAGATGGCAGATTTAATTTTAATGTAAAATTAGCCAATTTGTCAGTTCTAACATTTCAACTGCTTCAGATAACTGTTGCTAATTTTGCTAATTTTTAATACTGTTGCTAATTTCAATAGTGACAATAAAATTAACTCAATGACACAAAAATACTGGGAACAGAAATCAATATTTATATGAATATGCTTAATATTTCAGGACTCGAGAGTAGAAGATGCTCTGGGAGCTCCAATCAAGGGTTATGGGGAAGAGACAACACGGAGAAGAAGAACACATGTCAGTCATGCTGTATATGAGAAAGATGGAGTAAAACACATGAGGATGAGATTCTACATCAAGGGAATTAGGAATAAAGGTGTTGTGGAATTAGATATGAAACAGGTAAATAAGTAATTTTCTTTTTAAAGTTGTGTTGTTAAGATATAATGTGTAATTTAGTACAATATTCTTTAATGGAGTGCACATTAGAGTGCTATAGAGTAAACAAAATTATAAAGAAAAATAAACTGAAAAAATAATAAGCATATAGGTTTAAGAACTTAAGAAGTTAGTTATTTGTAAGAAGTACAAATTGTGGTATGTATTCTTTATAATTCTCTAAGTTGTGTGCACAACTTTTTATAAAGGTGGTTTACATTTAATTGTAATCTCGCATGTTATGATCATAAAATTATAAGTAGATGCGATTATTTTTATACATTCACAAATATCTGAGATTGATTGAATTGAATATGAAAAATATCAACCTACAGAATCCAGTTATCCATTAGCTATGTCTTTATTAGTTATGCAGAAAGCAACCACTTTTCAGAAAGCAAGCACTTTTCTTTCAGAATGAGTATGGAAACTATATGTGCCGCTACCTTTTAGTGCAGTTGGATGACTACAGTGGCAAAACATTTATCATAGAAGACAACCGAGCTGAACTAGACGTTAAATCTGGCTTTGGAAGTCAGTTACCCACACTCACATTGACTCAGTAAATTTGACAACTCAGCATTTATACTGAATCAAAAACTGTAAATTGTAAATTTTTAGATAAGAGTTAGCTATGAAGTTTGAATTGTAAATAAAATATTGAGTAAAGTTATTGTTTATTCTTATATTAATTTTATTTTGTGACAATACAAAAGAAACCAACACTGTATAGAAAAGATATTTTTGTCTTCTTAAAATAGCAAAATGTTTGTCATTATACATTTATGAAAGAAGTGAGTTACGAAAATGTTCAAAAGATAAACAGAGAATGGTTTCTAGCAGTAAAGGATATCTTTACAATATATTCTTAAACTTTTCTTTAACAATCTAGGAAATATAACTTAATTTCTCTTCTTCCATGGCACTACTTCCCAGGCCATAAATAGGCGGTTATTGAATACGAATCTCTTAACTCGTTCAAAGATCCAATAGAATATTATTGCAAATGAGAGATATTGAGGCCAGGCCCATTTCAGTTCTTGCAATACACTTGGAAAGTAGATAACTTTTGCTTCTGGTATCTGTAGGTAAACATTTATAGTAAAAGATCCTGTGTGCCCAATTGATATTCTTGAGAAAGAAGTTTTGATTTCTGTTTTAACTGTAAAATAAAAAGTTTATATTTAAATTAATCTATTTAATTTCTCTTTAATTAGAATAGAAACGGCCAAGCATAAATTTGTCAATAAATTTACCATCCCTCTGTATAAAATTTTTCATAAAGAAATCCACGATATTGTCATCACTATTTCCGGTGACATAACTAAATATCGAGTTGTTATATTCAGTGTGCATAATATTGCGTTGGCATGGAAGATGCGCAGTCTGATACAATTGTATATCTCCATAATATTGAAAGCCAGATGAAGGCAATGCAATTTCTTTATTTACGACTGCTAAAGTCTTCATTTGTAGAGGGCATGTAACCTGGAAATTAAGGTTTAGAAAGTAGCGCCTGAAATTTAGTTGATACTAATGTTTTCGTCGTGTGTAATTTAGATAGGTACAGTAGGTACGTTAGGTTCATATTCGATTCGAATCTAAAATGAAATAAAAGGTGTATGTAAGTTCCTATCTAATCAAAAACTTACCGTTAAACGATAGTCCAATTCCAATATCAATATTATTGATGTTATTATTCTTTCCTTTGGTATATTCATTAGAAATTTTAAATCCAGTCGATCGTTCTTAGCGTCATTGTTGTAATCATACTCTTGTATCTAAAAAGGCATGAATTACTTTGTCAGTAATAATATTATGTAGATATTTCATAGATCCAGATACCTACAGATAACTTAGGTATACACAAAGTAAAGATTATAATTATTGTTTCATATTATTTAGCCCCGATAGCGTCATTTTTTGATCTGCCAACACATTTAAGCGACTGTAGATAGGTAGGAAGGTACACGACAATTTTATTTAGGGATTATGATAAAAACTAAAAACCTGCGTCTCAGCGCAGTGCTCTTCGTGTGCTAAAACTTCACTCTTCAGAGAATCTGCATCTCCACATGTCACAGTTATGCTGGGATCATCAGTTTCTGCTATCAATAAGTAATTGTATGTAGCGAGCACCGTAGGCTGCTCATAGTAATGGTGAGATCTCAACCAAAAACCTGAAAAAAGTTATTATTAAGAACTTGTTTCACAGCGGTTCAGCGGCTCATAAACTAACTCAGGTGATGTTATGATAGGTATTAGGTAAGCCGGAAACAATCATCCCATTTTCATCGAAGCATAATTTCTTCAGGATAGATTGAAATGGGTGTGATGCTGAAACCACCTCGATTACGTACAGTTTTCCACTTAGAAACATGATTGGGAAAATATTACCTCGACTTCTGTGTGCGACGATAAATGGAAGAATTAAGTTAAGCGCTGTAGTTATCGCAGTAAACAGCATTGCTTTCGAGAACAAACATCCCCTATACTGTATTTCGACATTACAACTAAATAGCTTATATAAACCCATTTTATCTTCATACAATTCTTCTAGATCTAAAAAACGAAAGCCGGAAGCTTTAAAAAATTGAATATCCTTTTAATCTTTCGAAAAAATAAATATTTTTAATCTGCTTTAAAATGTAAAAACGATTTAACACGTCACTGGATTTAAATGTAGGTAGGTATGTTTTCAAACATAATGTTGCCTAGCAACAGGTGTTGCTACTTGTTTTAATATTAAAGAAGAACTCAATAGAAAGATAAAAAGGAAATTTATTTAAAATATTAGACTTGGAGAATGAGTAAAGTATTAAAGAATAATTTATTAACTTTGAAAAATTTAAATAATGTACAGCGAGGAAACAAAACAAGAGCCACACAAGTCGTTCTACATGTTTCAACTCTACAACTCTACATTACCGATAGCGGTGTCAATTACATGTTTTGTTTTAAAGACAATAGTAGTCTGGATCTCTGGATGTACTTGTATGTACTTGGCGTGTAAATCAAATTTATCTAAAGGTTTTTTTAGGAATCATAATAATAATTATGTTACTCAGCATAAATACTTTGATCTTTTTATAATTATTATTATCCATAGGAACTCTATAGTGGTCTCTTTTCTTTTTAGAGTCTATGTACATAATAGACTACCCACTTAAGTCTTACTTTTAAATCAATATTACCTGGAAGTATGTATCGTTTATGTCTCTTTACTAAAGATAGATAAGTAGATATTGTACCTACGTATCTTAAAGAGTTTTAAGGTACGTACAATGTCTACTTATGTACCTTTTAAGTAGGAGGAATAAGATTGTATGTATTTGTATTTTATAATTGAATTATTTACAATATACTGTCACAGTAATCATATTCAGCCTTCGTGGCACCGATGACTGAAAATAACACCTCAAAAATATCAAGATAAAGTTGTCGGCGTTTTTAAAAACAAATTTGTTAATTCCACGTCTTTTAAAAAAAGTTCCAAACAAGTAGTACTGCACTTTCAACCTTTTCCTAGCTTGATACTTTGGTGCTACTGTTTAAAATAGGACTATTGTAGTTACAATGGCCGCATCTCTAGGCTCTGCCGGCCTCCGTCCTCTCAGCCAACTACTGCTCAGTGAATACGAACAATAGCACCGCCCGAAACAAACAAGTCCGGTAGCCCGGTTGACAAGTGATACCCTAGCGGTGAATGATCTCTCTTAACAACGCAGGTATATAAAGGCCTTCCTCCAAACTGAAGGCAGCATTCGCTCTGGTTTCAGCCCGGAGCACAGTCCAGTTCTACAAGAGGACTTGAAATTTAAAACAATTCATTCACGCACTCATCACCGCGATGTCTATGGTCCGAAGATCCAGCATGGACAGAATGTCATCCAGCATGACCTCCAGCATGACTGGCATGGGACTTGGCGGAATCACCGGACTGACTTCAGGAATGAGCGCCCTCAGCTGCATGCGAGAGCAGCAAATGACTATTGGAGGAATGCCTTCCAATTACGTGCCTGGACTGTCCGCATATTACAACATTTCGAGCTTCTGCCACCGTCCCGGGCAAACTCGTCGGTGGCCCATGCAACGAGCTGGACCCACCGCCCAACATCGTCCCGGACGTTCGCACAGCACCGGATCTTTGCATCGTATGAAGCATTCTATGCGAAACAGCCCCAATACGCAGTATACCCATAATCTTATTTGCAAGCTAGCCGACCAAAACGAACGTCGGCGACGTCAAGATACCATGGAAATGATTCCTCAAAGCTATTACTCCCAACAACCTCTGAAAGTGGAGCTCACCGAGTTTTATTCCCGAGATAATTCGAAGGACCATCATACTGAGCAATATGACTTAGTGAACGACAACATTCTGCCTAACCCAGTTTTGCGAAGGGGCCAAAACTTTTTCTTTGCTGTGCGCTTCGACAGGACCTACGATAAGCAGCAAGATATGATCCGGATTGTTTTTTGCTTTGGTAAGATTTCAATAAAATTGAACTATATTTTATAAATCTATATCATCAAGTTTCTTTTATTAATTAAATTTTATTTCCAGGGCCGAAGCCCAGCGTAACCAAGGGCACTAGGGTGGTTCTTCCCGTAAATTGGAGTACCCAGCAAGGGGTATTCCAGCATTCCAGGGATATGATGGGCATGGGAATGGGAATGGGTATGTCCCGCATCCAGGACTCTACTACTGGCATACCCACAATGAGCACAATGGGTACTATGGGAACAATGGGTACCATGACTACTATGGGTCCCATGAGTGGCATGAGAGAAACTACTACCTATGGCGTCCGTCGCAGCTCATTCAGCAATGAACCTCTGCCCTTGCAACATAGTCCACTTAGCCCTCATGGAACAATGGACCGACCCATTATTGATCGCTACGGAGCATCTACCCAGCATTCTACATTTGGACGCGGATATGGATCACGTCACGGCTCTCGCCACGGATCAATGCAAAACCTTGCTACTCTTGCTCATGAAATGGATAGATGGGACATTAGTATTCAACGTCAGGACGGAAATACTATAACGTTCCAAGTACACGTGCCTGCTACTGCTCCAGTAGGAATTTGGAACTGCTGGGTCCAGACTAACCGCTTCGGCCAGCGCGACAACCGCCACGACTACAAATGCGATGAAGATATCTACATCCTCTTTAATCCATGGTGTCGTGAGGATTCAGTTTACATGGATAATGAATCATCGAGGAAGGAATACGTTCTTAACGAACAGGGCAAAATATTTTGCGGGACATGGCGACAACCCAAGGGACGGAAATGGATTTACGGGCAATTCGATGATGTTGTACTGCCGGCGTGCATGTACTTGTTAGAAAGAAGTGGACTTGAACATTCGGAGCGTGGTAATCCTATACGCGTCTGCAGAGCAATTTCATCTATGGTATGTAAAATACAAATATAATATAAAGCAAATTTAAGCAGTTCAAAGTTGTAACATTGCCTCCGATAACTATAATCTTTTTTCTTTCAGATTAATGCTAATCATGATGACGACGGTCTTATGGTTGGTCGATATGATGGCGAATATAAAGATGGCGTAGCACCTCACGCATGGACGGGTTCGGTGGCCATACTGGAACGTTATCTCACAGATGGTGGTCGACCGGTAGAATATGGCCAATGCTGGGTGTTCTCGGGCTTGGTTGTCACAATTTGCAGGGCTCTTGGTACGTGAATGAGTGTTTTTGAGCCTAGTCTTATCATCCTTGTTTGATCTTTTTCTAATCATACAGTCGTTTATTTTAGGTATCCCTTGCCGCTCCGTAACTAACTACGTTTCTGCGCATGACACGAACCGGACGTTCACGGTTGACAAGTACTTTGATAGAGATGGCAACGAAGTACCCAACGGTCCTGATGAAGACTGCTACGACTCATGCTGGAACTTCCACGTATGGAATGACGTGTGGATGCAACGACCTGATTTACCTCAAGGTTCGATACTTTTCTAACATATTATACACCTGGTTGCACTGAATGAACTCTGATTAAGGAAAAATCATAAAAATCTTTTCTTAAATCAGGCTACAGCGGCTGGCAGATCATTGACGCTACTCCTCAAGAGGAATCCGAAGCAGTGTATCACTGTGGCCCTGCTAGCGTCGAAGCTGTTCGTCGCGGTGAGGTTGGATTCCAATACGATACACCTTTCATGTATTGCCAGCTCAACGCTGAACTTTGCCACTTCCAAGAGGAAGAGAATTCGGAATGGGGCTTTATTAGGATGGCCTCGAATCAGTATCAGTAAGTGATTTACAATTGATATGTCCTTTTTGTCAAGTAAATGACATTAGCTTTGAATCTTTTATTATAAGCAATGTTAATACCTAAATGTTATTTACCAGGGTGGGCCGCAAGATTCTCACTAAAAACCCGAACCGAGATGACGACGAAGGGGAAAGCGATATGCTCGAGATTACTCATGAATATAAAACGGTGGACAGTACCTCTCCCGAGCGCCTCGCTGTTATCGCTTCCTGTCGTGGCTTCCAGCGCCTGCAGCAGTATTACGAATATCCTGATCGCAATTTCGAGGATGTATACTTCGATTTAATGGACATTGATATTGTACCATATGGTCAGCCATTTGACTGCACCATGAATATCCAGGTAAAGTGTACATTAAATATTTTTGTTTACTGTAACATATTTACTTCTGCTCGGTACTTTAAACAATTTATTTTCTTTGTTTACAGAACAAATCTCATGAAGATCGTACTATCTGGTGCGTACTCACTGCTTCTTCATGCTACTATACAGGCGCAATAGCGTCACGATTGCGACGGGCCCAAGGAGAGTTCATCGTTCGTGCTGGCCAGCGTGAAGTCCTTAAACTGCACGTTACTCCTCAAGAATACATGGATAAGCTCGTTGACCATTCCATGGTCAAGGTGCACGCTATGGCTTATGTCAAGCAGACTCGCCAGGCCTGGTCTGATGAGGATGATTTCCCTCTTCACAAACCTAGGATGCAAGTACAGGTAAGCTGTATGCTAATATGATTATTATTGGTGATTTATTTCTCTAAGTGATAATGTGAAATGCTCATAAAATAATCTTTATTCTTCACCAGGTGCGAAGCCAGCCATGCGTCGGTCAGGAATGCGCGGTGACATTCAGCTTCCAGAACCCATTGAATGTTCACTTGACCGACTGCTACTTCACTTTCGAGGGACCTGGAGTTCAAAGGCCGCGACAGGTACAGTGTTATTGTGTGTGCTAGAAAAAAATTACTTACTAGGTCTTAAACAGAATTGTACCGCACGCGTTTCGGTCTTAAGGATGTCAGCCAACTTTAGACGACCATGTGTGGGGCTTGGTAGTATTTTTAGTTAAATCTATCTCTATCAAAGGTAGTCACTAGGAACTGTATAATATTAACGAGAGTTTTATTGACAGATTATTCACTATGAGTGTACTGCCGTTGCAGATCCGCTTCCGCGACGTGAAGCCCGGTGAGTTCGTGAACTACCAGGACAAGTTCGTGCCCCGGCGCCACGGCGAGCGTCGCATCGTGGTGACGTTCTCGTCGCGGCAGGTCGACGAGATCTTCGGCTGCACCACGGTGAACGTGCGTGGCTAGCTAGCCCCCGGGCCCCGCGCGCCCTCTCCGCGCACGTCCCCGGGGCCGTCATCACCACCAGCGCTGCAACTTGACCGCTCCTACGTGTCATATGTGGCGCCAGAACAACACGTGTATGTTCAAGAAGAGGAGGTTGTCATTCTTAAATCTATTTAGTTTCCGAACGGAAAAGGATTTGCGAGTGCCCTTTGTTGAATGTGCAAATGTTGTTTGTGAGGTGTTAGTATTTAAATGGACATTTTCGGAACTCCGACGACGACTTGGCTTCGTGAAAGGATTGTGTTTAGGCTTAAGTTATTACTTATTATAATTAATATTGTTATGGTGATCACTTGCACAGTTCAAATGCAGAAAATACAAAAAAATATTTTATATTCTAACACAAGGTGTTGCACGCGTGTTTTGGATAGTGTATTTAACGTTACGTTATTAGCTACGTGTAAGAATGAAACCGATGCTTCAAGTGCCATTTTGTTGTCTATTATAATAATTATGAACTCTTTACGTAACAGCTTAGGAGTAAGTTAAAACGATAAGTTATTTAAGAATTTATTTTATTTTTATTTTTTTAAATTCTTTATTACAAAACGATAAAAAAAATATATTGTGCACTGTGTTTGTGTGTTTTTGGGATCTCAAAAATAAAAAGCATACACTGCAAAAATATTTCTTATTTTACTTACATCTCCATAATTCTCTAGGTGCCTTACGCTTTATAGGTCCTTATTTTGATAAGTATAACAGCTACATGATTAAATCTCTGAAGTTAGCACGTATGCTATAAGTATTGTGAGGAACTTAGCAACACAAAACTTTCTTGCTTTTTTAATACTCCACGGCGGAGTCTCTCCCCACAACCAGGAAAGTCCTCGTCATACTCCACCACGCTGGCGCTGCTCTAATTGGTAATGTTACGGTTTGTAGATAACTCATAGGACGTTCGATTGGTAATAGCCGCCGGGACCGACGGCTTAACGTGTCCTCCGAAATACGTTGAGATACGTATTTTGTGACATAAGATTTATGAAATATAAATCGAATTTACGCTAATGCATTAATGCTGTTATAAACACGCAATAATGAAATTAATACGAGTTTTGTATTTAGGAACACCACTAAAGAATTTCTGCATAAAATTTAAGCACTGCTGTGGTAAACCAAAATAACTGTAGGTAAGCAATGTTATGGCACGCGCTATGACTAAGACCTGCCGAAAATATTCAGACATGAGTTCTGAACTAAATCGATTATTTAATAAACATAATAATAAATATACCAGTGCAAGCATATTACCTAGAATTGGGTGTTTGGTTTGTAATAAATCACTCACGTGAGCCATAGTAAAAACTTGGAGTGAAACGATATTAAAGACTGGAAACTAATTAAACAATGAAATTCAATATTTTTAAGCCACATGTAAAAATACGACTAGGTAGGTAGGCACTATGTTTTATTATCTACTTACTGCACATTTTTTACTTTAAATTTAAAAAACATAATTTCATAAATTAGAACAGGTAGGTATCACAGAAAATGAATAATTGATTTTATGACTATTGAGAGTGGTACCTACACTACTTATACCTCGTTGTAATTATTCATTGAATTTTGCGGTTCGAAATAGGTACCTAAACGCACATGTACGTGACAGTTATAAATGTTATAATTCATCGAAATTACGATCCCATTCATGTAAAGGAAAAAGTGTACTAATTACATTGGTGGAAGGCCTTCGCCGTGTATGACAAGTCGCCATTGACATCATAAATAGTGTAACCAGGATTCTTGATGTAACATGAAGTCGCGCTACCTTGAGTAGGTCAGTCGTCAGTGCAGTAGTAGTTACGATAATGATTGTCCAACTACTTTCGAACCTGTACAAAATTCTTTAAAAATGAGTTACTGGTCGTAGCAGTGCTCGGACATTCGTGTGTTAATGTACCTAAACTCAATAGTACTGTGCACATAATAATTACGATATATATGAGTACTTACCCACGTGTAATTTTTGGGATTACCCGACTGCTTTGAACTTTAACAATCTATGTGGATCATTTTTCTCGTTTAATTTATTTTTTCTAATTGGGAATTGCCCTAGGTAACGCAACTGCGAGGTCCCCCTACAGAATTTACTCGCGCCGCGGTCTCCTCTGGTGATGTCACACGTAGTAAATTAACATAATCGTGATCATGTTATTTTGTCAAGCAAACTGACATTAGATTTACAATCGCAATAGAATTAAGTAAGTATATTAACTTCGTAGATTATCTTCCTCAAATCACAGAACAGATAATAGTACTTTAACTTATGAGTGAATCTTTGGGTCGCTTTTTCTAACATAATTAAAAATAGATGTTTTTGTAAGTTATCAGTAAACCTTGTATTTTGTATATTATCAACTAACACCGTTACAGTTCCTATAAATAAGCTCTTAAATATATCATATACTTATTTGAGTTATAAAATATTTTTTTCTTACACAAATCAGTATATTTACGGCTAGTATATTAAATTAATTATAAAAAAGTAATCATCAGAGGAAGAAATTATCGACTTTGAAATAATGACATGAACAAATGAGTAGTATCAGAAATTAATCAAGGATGATTTTATAAGGACCATCAATGCTTAAAGATACAATCCTACATAGGTACACTACATATGATGTAATCGGCGCAGACATAGTATTGCTTCATAAGATAACAATGTAAATAATATTTCTTTGAAAACCTGTTTGTAGGCAAAATTTTTATTGATATTATGTCTTGTTACTCGATTATGACATAAAATAAATAATTACCGACCGACCATAAAATAAATTAAAAATTAAATAATAGAACAATACTAATTTAGTAATAACAATAAGGTACCTCAATATTTCGTAGAATTTCAAGTACGCAAAATCAATATTGTAACTCATAAGGAGTCATAAGTCCCTAGTAATACTACGCAAGCATTGTACAAAATGACTCAATGACATTGCGGAGTATTCAATTGACCTACTCAAATTCTCGGGGATCCCAGTATTTTGCACTTGATGATAAGAGGTCACGTAAAACGAGTAAAGGAGGTATTGAGTTAGGTATTCGGTTCAGACGAATCGATCTCTTCGAGAAGTGCGCACGCGTGCTTTGTAAAACATTCAACTTTTGTTTTAAAAAGAAGCTCTAAATATATGAAAAAATTTTAAGTGTTGTTTCCGAAGCAGACTTGTTTATAAAATCGAAAGAATCGGCAAACCTCTAATTTAAGCGGCAGCTGACCCGTTTGTTTACATTGTGGCAAACTGTATAAACGCTCAGTGGGTTCGGAATTCGGCTGATCTAAAAGTGCTTTATGTAGAGTTTAAGTGCGATAATTGACTAGCGGTTAATACATTCTAAGTGGTTTCTATGACTGCGATTTTGTGATCGATGTTATTTTAGACAATGGGGGCAGTGAAGAGCAAAGTTTTGAATTTGTGCCCGAGTGGTTGTGCGTGCTGTGGAATTGGGAAGTCTGACTCTTATGACCTCAAGGAGCTGCCCCGTCCACCTCGCTTGGACAGTTCTAACGGTGAGTTAGTAAGGTTTTTTAGCAGAAGTGTGTCCATTTAGGTACCTAAATTATTTTTAAACATACGTAATCTAGAAAGTATTGTTTAGATAAAGACTTAAAATATTAATGAAATCTACTGCTTCTACAAGATAGGTACTTATACTGTAAAAAATCATTTTAAATAACTCCAACCATAACATTTTTATTAATCGTTACAAGAACTAAATTACGATGACATATTTGTCAAGTTTAAATAAAAGCTATTGTCTTTTGCTCGTTCATAGTAAATTAGCGTTTCTAAACTTTTATGTCTCACGTAAAGTTAATAAAGCCAGCCGAAAAGAATAATATGAGACAAGGAAATAAACATCAGTCAGAATTTATAGAGGGCCTCCTTTTGAAGTCGGTTAAAAATAAATCACTCTCGGCTTTTAGCGATTAGGTACCTACCTACATAGTTACTCGGATATCGCAGTGTCTGTCGTAATATTGGAAAGAAAATAACGTAACAAGCTTATGCCCGCGACTTCGTCCGCGTGGGTTTCATAATTAATCTTGTTGTCCAAGGAATCTTGTTGTCCTATACAAACTTTAGCCCCGTTTTTCACCTTCTTAGGGGTAGAATTTCTGAAAATCGTTTCTTAACTTATGCCTACGTCATACGAAAAACACACCCTCCAAATATCAGTCTCTACGATCAGCGGTTTGGGCTGTAGGTACCAGATAGTCAGTCATTCAGGACGAAGGATTTCATATGTATAGATAATTCAGTTGCATATGGCTTTTTAGTTCATAACTTATACGTCTGCATCTTATTCTGTGTAAGGAGCAGTGGCGAGGGGTTTATACAAGCCAATTCCCATCAGCTTACCTTTGGAATTGTAGTTAAATCACTGCATTTTTAGGAACTTTTTCCCTACCCTTCAAAATTGGTAATTACTAGCCGTAGTGGAAAACTATTACATAATACGATGTTTCCCAAAATTGTGTCTAGCCTTCAGTTAGTCCCACAACCGTCTACCTACCTATTAAATATAAATATACCTACCTATGTTCAAGTTTGAATATGTTTATGATCAAATCACAGGTTTGCGGCAAAAATAACAAACAAGATAAATGCAACTGAACGCAGAAAATCGGAATGCAAGGACACGTTTGATAAGTTTACGGAGATAATATGGAAAACTGGTTAACCTGGTATACCATAACCTAACCGCCATTTACTTCTAACTAGGTATATTAAAATCAGTAGCTACAAATTAATATCTTTCAACGAGTTTTAACAAATAATAAAGTTACGAGACAGAGATTTTAAAATTAAACTAAAATATCTATATGCCTTGTAGTGTTCATTTAGGTACCTTTTGAGGTACATATATTATATTACAGGGAAATCTCAATCACGCAAGCTTCCTTCACCTAAAATAGTTTATTTCCTAAAAGAAGACTTAAGTAAAAAAATTATATGGTTAGCTAGAATTGAATACCTAGTTTAACATCTAATTGAATGTACTTAATGTTAACATTTATTATTTGCCATAAATACAACATACATTAATAACAATTATAATAATTAATATTACGCACCAATAAATTAAATATCTTCCTTACGTATTTTGTATGTGTACTTTCGGTAGTCGCTTATCGATACAAATAATTGCAAGTTATTAAAGCTATCTTTACAAACTAGAAAGTGATGTAAGAGATAAAGCAGTGATAACCCGGTCGCAGGTGAGTTCAGCGGCTAGCAGCTAGCTGACAACACTTCGCTATCTCAGTCGTACGGGCATGTCGTTCAAGGTGAGCAAGTACACGCTCGTCCTATGTCCAAGACTTGCCATCGATCGTAAAAACTAAAATCGTAAAATCTAAAGATTACCAACTATGTAAATAAACTAAAAGATCGATGCTACCTGCATCACTCCCGGATGACTTGAATAAAACAAGTATAACTGTAATCGTTTTATTTACATATTTATTTATTATTCTTTACATCATATACAAGGAAATTATCAAAGTATTGTATAAAAAAACGGATGGACAGTGGCGGTTTTTTTTTGCTGAAGCAGCGATTTCTTCCAAACAACCTTTGGATAAACGACATGATAAAAGAACAAATAAACCCACTTCATATACTTATATAGATACTGCAGAAATAAAATGATGATATACCTACTACATAGATAGAAAGCAGTGGTAAAGCACTGAGAAAATAAATTATAAAAAAGCAAAAAAAATTTAAGTATGGAACTAATGTGCTTTTAAATTATTTTTTAAAAGATCTAATAAGAAATGTTTGTATAAAGTGTAGCGAGTTAAAAAAGGATTTTGCGATTCTTAACACCACCATACGACTAGTATATTGATTCCATCCATCAAATTCCTCTATGAATGTTTATTTGCCCGAAAAATTAAGTGAAAAAAAATAGCGTTCTAGTTCCTTTGTTAAAAGGGGAACACCCAAGTAGGTATATTTGATCCGAGTATACGATGTGCAATACGTAAAAGACTCAAATATCCCTGATTCACACATTATTATTGCTAAGTGGTGAGGAGTTACATATTGTCATGTATGTCAAAACCTTTGTGATATCAAACATGTTCGATATTTCAAATCGGAACTTATCACGTATATGTATATGTATAGTATTTATATGTATGTATATGTATCTAAACATATATATGTGTTAATAGTAGCCGTGTTTAAAACCAAATGCAAAAAGTGTACGCGGAAATAGAGATTTATAGAGAACCTACGCTGCATTACATTCAGTGTAATCGACTCAATGAAGAAACTAGTTTTATGTATAATCACCTTTATTACTTTAATGATACGGTTGAAAGGTTTTATGCTATATTGACTTTGCAGTAGTTAAAGACCGGATTGTCTCTACATCTGTGCAAATACCTCCTATATGTGATAAGAGTTTTTATTACCTTGTTCATATTGTTCATTAACTCTAACTGATAAAGATTATAATACATCTTATCTGGACGAACATATTAAATATACAAGATGTATCTGCTAATAGGAAATTAAACAAACAAATTGTTAACACATTTATTTACGCATTTTAATAAGCAGACATAAATTGTGAATGTATAAAAACTAGTTTCTGGTACGAGTTTAATATAAGATTAGTTTTAATTAGAAATGTTGTAATCGGTAAAGCATTTATGTATATGTATTGTATTTCATATATAAAATAAGTTATCGAATATCACCGAAGTATATGAGGTTATTGCTAGGAGTGAGAAATTGTATAGCAATTCCTTACAAATCGTTTTCTTTGTCATCAAACAACTAAATAGTAGAAATGGAAGTGTCTCAGTAAAAATAACACGAGCTATGCAAAGATTTGGAAATAGAAAGATAGCGCATAATTCAAAGAGCCTATTGTTGAAGATGACCTTATCTCAGAGAGATATTCTTAGGCGCGAGTGGGAAAATTGTCCAAGGTCTTATGTGGGTACTAGAACACTCGATACGTCCTGGTATAGTCAGTCTAGTCACCCACACTCTTAATTAAAGCCAAATAAGTTACCTTTTAACGGTTGATTCTAATCGAAAATGCTAAACGGCCATTACTGAAGATAAAAGGTGATCGACCAACTTAGAAATTGCATGTTGGCGTTTTTTTGGTTTTGTTTGCTGATTTAAGTAATTGGGGTCATAGGTAAGCAGAAAGTAACTAAAACAGGCTCAGCTCCCTTCAGATCCTTGATGATTCAACGTGTGGATCGCAAGCAATCTTACAGATTAAACAACTTCGCGCAGTCTGACAGATGGGTGACCATTAGAGACACATTTTGCATGCCGGTATTTTGAAGGCATGTATGTAATGTGCTCAGCCATTGACGATAAAAAAACTGATGTAAATGAATTGACCGGATGACCGGAAAAGTATTGTAAGAAAGTACGTCCCAATAGGGACCCTATCGTAAAGCAAAGTATACGAAGACGTTACTTGATACAGAATTAATTGACCCACTAACTCGCCTGACCCAGGCGTGATGACAATAATTAATTGATAGTATTGCGGGCGGTCACTAGAGATTTATTGTGGAGAGATTGTAGAGCTTATAACGTAATTGTAGGACAGTGCAGCAAACGAAGTGTTATTCGTATTTGGGT
>DWQK01001369.1:0-15850 GCA_018231225.1 Noctuana stator
ATAAGAATAATAGAAAGGAATAAAGAGAACACTATTACTGAGTTATTATTGTTGTATTACTTATTATTATTCCTACAATATATATATGTAAGGATATTATAGTGGTAGTGTTAATGTAATTATGTAATTTTCTACATCGAGCAAAGAAACATTAAAATTTGTTTATAATAAGACTAGCTTACGAGCTTATGTCCACGATTTCGTTTGCGTGGACTTCGGAATCGAGTCTAGATATAAATTAAAAATGGGTGACAAACAAAAAACTATTTACTTTAGTTAGGGATTGGGTCCAACCGTCTTTTCGTATCCCGTCTGCCATAACAAGCATGCTTTACTTTAAGTTTCGCGAATCAATATTCAATTTACGAGTAAAATGTACTTTAGAATAATTTTACAGGAAGAAACGCTCATCATAAGTTATTCGATCCTTCCAATTAGATTGAAATATTTAATTGAAAATTCCTAGCCAAACTTTTAAACCGAAGTTCGCGATACCAGGTCAAAGTTGAAAGGGTAGTCAACCTTCGGAATTTTAATTACAAGCATTTCTGCTTGTGGTAAAATGGTAACAAAAAAAGTGTCGACAGAAGAAAATTTAGAAGTGACATTTTTTTTGCCTGCATTACTTCGGCTAATGTAGGATTCTTAAAGAAACAAATCACACTGAAATAAACAGTGTACGTCAGCGTTGTATTGCATTAAATTTTTTTATATCAGCATTGAATTCCAAAACGTATCTTATCTATTCCGCTACTATAGATGTAGCGGCGTCGCAGCTCGGCTATTTTGGTAAGTAGGTACCTATAGTATACTTTTATTACCATCACTACTGTTTTTTTACTCTATTAACCTAGGTATATTGTAGGTAAAAATCATTATCTCATAAAATCTATACTAATAATATAAAGCTGAAGAGTTTGTTCGTTTGTTTGAACGCGCTAATCTCTGGAACTACAAGATTTAAAAAATTCTTGTGTATGATCGCTATGTTCATTAGAAAGGTTATAGGCTATCAAGCATGACGTTATAATTCTTAACGTGGGTGAAATCGCGGACTAGTATAAAATATATCGAGCCCCTAGTGAAAAGGGATGTAAAGAAGTCTAATTTTATAATCCAAGACTTATACCATTTTTCACTATGATTCATTAGAGAATAGTTCAATACAATTTCATAATACGACTCTCGCTTCTTGTTAAGATCTAAACAGGAAGCATGTAAATCATGATTAGTTTCAAATAAAAAATGTATGAACCCGGAAACCCTGAAGTTTCGAGCCGACCGTTCGTAAATCACAAATCACAAAAACTGGACCTGCTGTTGACGCTGAGTCGGGCAACAAACTGTTTAGTGGGCTGGGATATATTACTTATCTATACTAATATTATAAAGAGTTAAAGTTATTCCTAAGTATGGATGTAAGGGAAAATCTTTTAAACTATCAATCAATAGAAAATTTTAAACATAGTTTCAAATAATATTTTACAGCATTTTTAGACAGTTGTTATTTATTTTCACTCTCACCTTTTTAACCTTTGGATATTGTATATTTTGCCAAAATTGTATGTTACATAACATTAGATAATACCTATATATGTAAAACAGATACTTATCGCTTTTCTCCCAACAAGTTCGTGATTCATTACTGAACAAGATTTAAGCGATAAAACCGAGGGAAATTGCGTCTGAAGAAAAATGCCTCGAAAAGGATATTTTGGCGGCAAAATGGATCATTACGATAATTTGGTTGTCAATCGTGGTAATCGAAAGATAAAAGCTTTTAAATAAGGAGCCTAAGATAAAATTTTCGGTAATAGTCTGATAGGGACCGTTCTAGTTGAGAATTACTAAACAATATCTGAAGTCTCATAGTACAAGAACTTCCAAAGTACCCACAAAGTCGGATGTTTCAGTTACTCTAACACTAATTACATAGCAGAGTTACGGCTCCAGTAATTAAGATAACATTACAAGTATCCTGATATAGTAACTCGTTACATACAAAAAAATCCTCTGATTACTATATTCCTAAATCCGTAAATTCCGTCTGAAAATAATATACTTTACAAGTTATAAGTTCGCTGAATCTTTACACTGTCTGATTGAAAATAAAGGGACTTAAGGAAAAAAAGAGAAAATTGCAAATTGTTCAATTCCCATTGGTGAAATTGAAACAGCTTTGAGTAACAGATTCGAGGAGCGGGTAACGTTGTTCGCGACTGTCTCGGCGTAAATGTTGATGGTTTCATAGTATTCAGTTCTATTGCTGTAACCAAAGCTATTTCTTTCTTGTATTATTTTTATTACAAGCCACTGACCGAACTACAAAAATTGTTGTAAAATTGCTGTCAAATACTCAACGTTCTCGTCAGTAAAATGATACTGTGTGAAATAAAGTTCGTCATACATTGCATCTTCATTAAAAGTTTCCTGAAAAAATATTAAGTGAGTATTATTAATTAAGTGTTAATTAGGTATTATTTAAATTCAAAAATAATTAAAACAATTTAAATATTTAACAGGAATTTATCTTTAACCAAGAATTACGTACATCATATTTCTAACAATCGAAGCCAGCTCAAGTGGCTGTATTCGTCAAAAGCGTAACTTTAGAATTCTATTGGGTTTGTATTAAATTTTAAATAATCGAAATTCTCCTTACCCAGGGTCAAGTAGAAGTCTTGTAGAGTCTTACCTGTCAGTCTGATATAACTAATTTATCTAAGTTATTGAAAAGAAACATACCTACGTAAAAAAAACCGTAAAGGCAATAAACAAGAATCAGAAATCTGTATAGGTATTATGACTGAAAGAAATAAGCCTAAATCTTTCCATCTATGAGAGGAATCAGATCAAAGAGTCCTGATACAAAATGAATTGAAGGCGTTGTGAGTTCAACCGTTAGCGATTCGTCTTTAGGGTCTCAAAAATTATTTTCTTGGAACATTTTGTAAGCAAGCTTGTCAGTTGACTTCAATGACACGACCTTCTTAAGATATTAAGAAGAGTGGAAAATTATCGGTAATTTGGCCCTACTTTTGAACTTCATACTCATACCCGTGAAGACCCGTGTGGTGAAGTTGTTATCATGTGGGTCCGCCATCCGAACGAACGATTCAGTTCCCTGCAGGACTCGAATTTTAATTCATAATTTTAGTTCCCGGTCTGGTTGTTTCAGTAACTGCCTTTGTATGTGTTCATGTAATACACGACACAGCAATAACAGTCCCAAAAAACTTTCTTATCTAGGAAGCAAAAGAAAAGGAAAGAAGTATATGATGCTTCGTTGTATCAATAGTATTCCGCTTTTACTTACGTCGGCTCTTCAACTACGCAAAAAAACTTAAAATAAGTATGTTAAGTTCCAAGTAAAAACACGGTTTTCGTTGCATAAAACAAAAGGAGAATAAAATCATAGGTACATACACTTCTGCTTGCTTGCGTGCTTCTCCTGAGCACTTATAAATGAAATTTAGATTTCAAAGCAAACATTTTCTGCTTCTGTTAAGCAATCTCTAGCAGAGCATCTACTCGGAAATTAATTATTCAATAAAATACTCATACGTAGCTTTGAAGTTCGGTCTGAATGTCTCACAGAGGCAGTGTGTGTTAATTTATTTATTAGAACTAAAACTAGATCCCTAATAAATATGCTTTTATTTTGTGTCCCTTGAACGTTTGTAATCGGATCGCGGTCCATTTCACTAGAAGTGGGAAAGTTACGGTTGGGCAAGATATCCATCCGGTGTGCTAAATGGCATGAGCCGGATCTTCAAACTCTAGGTCAATGAACCTTCCTGCAGTTGTTTTGTGAATTACATTGTTTTGAAGAGATTCATTTTTTAAGAGAATACCCGGATTTAAAAAAGGAAAAAATACATAAAGCCGTATATCGGATCTCTATCTTTTTTAAATCGATAAAATAATCACAACATTACTAAAATTTTTGACATTGTATTGCAAATAGAAGAAACAATTTGGATATGGCAAAACTTAGCAAATACTTTATTTTTTAAACTAAACCATACGTTTACAATAGGCCTTCTCGACTAAGGTCTGATCCCCGACAATTTAATCAGGCAATGTCCGTCACTATAATGGCCATTAACCCTATTCCTTAAGTCGCTTATAACACTAAAGTCCTGACACGTCGCCGTGACAAAGAAATACTCTTAAACCAGCACTGACCGCCCGCAGTTAGGTAGACGTGAGACATCCCACTCACTACGAGCTAATGTTGTGATATATGTCTGTGTATATGTTATAATATAAGTATCGTACAAGACTGTAGTAAATTTTTGCTACATTCTATGATTATGTACATAGATTCGTCTGCCTTAAGGTCAAGGTCACGAAGTTAGCAACAATAATCTATACTTATTAGTATATATATAAAGCTGAAGAGATTGTTTGTTTGCTTGAACGCGCAATCTCTGGAACTACAAGTCGGATTTCAAAAATTCTTTTTGTGATCTGATAATGAGAAAGGTTAAAGGCTGTCAAGCGGTACGTCACAATTCTTAAAGCAGGTGAAACCGCGTGACACACTAGTATTATATAAATGTTGAAATAAAAACAATTTTCTGAATCATAATGGTGTCATCATCAGACTGTCTATCCAAGGATTCCGAGTTTAATTCCCAGTAGGACCGAAATTTAAATGATTAATTTTAATTTATGTACTTGGCCTGGGTGCTTTCGTATTTGTATTTATTTGTATCAATAGTACCTACCATCCAAGGAATCCTAGAGTGGGTTTGTGAGTGAGAATCATTTATTTATTTAATGTTTACGAGACTAAAAAACGTCGGTATATCATAAAATAGAACAAATATACAAATGACGTTCCTTAAATATTTCAATTAATACCTATTGGACAACACCAATTTATTTATAATAGCATTTAGAAAATTATAGTTTGCTTAATCTATGTTCCACGATATATTGTCTATTATATTGTTTTACATTGTGTAAGTACCTACACTGTATATTTTTCCACTTTTTTCCCTATAATACCAACATTCTGTGACCTGTGTACTAAAACTTCTTTAAACGCCTATCTAGTCGTACACACAGTAAGGCCTACTACACAACAAGTAGGTACATCACGCAAGCCTGCGGTTACGTTGATTATACAGGCTCAGCGGCTTATATGTTACTCTTGATAAGATTCTCGACGTCCCCACAATTCATGACAAACTTGTAAACAGAAGAACCACAGCTTAGATGTAATTCTTATCATGTTTTGTGTAAGTATTGAATATATAAAATTGATGAAAACTCTGTACGTGATTAGATAAATAATATCACAAATTAATTACATATTATTATGAAAAGATTTATCTTTAAATCGATATTTATATGCTAGCAAACTCTATTTATCGTAAAATTAAAAAATCACCTCACCTTTCTTTCTTAAAGAAATAATTATTTATTTTATCATACAAAGTACAGCATAAAATTTTTAAATTTGGGTTACGTTACTATGCGTTTTTTCTGTGTAATTTATGTATAGGTATGTTAATTTATTTAAGTGTGTTCTTCAAAAATGGCAATTATTTTTCAAATTAAAATATAAACAGAATATAATATAGGTACACCCGAATTTCTCTAACCCAAGTTCATTCCAGCCACGAAATAATTGACCACGAAATTCATCTGCAACGTCGAAACAATATAAACGGGTACGTTTCGCTATAATTACTTTCAACCGCGTCAAAAGACAAGGGAAATCGTTTGTAGATTAAATACGCTTTTTGGTACAATTTATCTGAACCTAGACCCTATTACAAAGGGAGGGGGGGGGGGCTTAATTAAAACAGGTCCTTTCTAAACACCGCCACGTGTATCTGACTTTGATTGATCGGGGTTGATTAATACCCCGCGCGTGTTTCGAAATATCAGCACGTTTAGTAGCTTTAAACGACAATTTCCAGTGTTTTGTGAAGGTCTTATGTAGAAGTTATTGTCATTCTTCTGTAGTATTACGTTACTAATAAGTTCTTTTTTTTTATTCAAACTCAGTTTATATAACAGACCTTATGGAAAAATAACAAATTGTTAAATTATTGTTAACAGATAACTTTATATTTTTTAATGAGAAAACTTAAGTTTTTATAGCAACATTGTTTTCTAAGTAATTACAATTCTTAACACGGGTGAAATGGCGGAGCACAGCTAGTAATTTAATATAGAAAAAAAAAACAAAAAGGTTCTGTAGCTGTTATAACTTGGCCTCTGGTGGGACTCGAACCCACAATCCCCGGACCAATATTGTCCGGACCGTTCCTATTGGGCTACAGAGGCTCTACTCGGTTAATTTGAAATTATCCATATAAGGTAAATACAACAGTATTTAGTCAATATCTTTTAGAATTGAAGATACTTAAAAAAGTGCGATCTGGTTTCGTAATTATGTCCTTTGATAAATTAACTTTAGAGATATTTAAATACCGATTCTATAACTTAGTAAGTTATTAGTTAATATACACCTAGATACTAAACTCTACCGACTATAATGAAGTGTACGGGTATTCTTAATACGTATACGGGTATACGGGTATTCTTAATTAAAATAACTTTATTTAGTGCATTCACAGTTTAAACGTTTATTACTACGCTGTGTTAATTATTATTCATTAACGTGTTATTGTTTCTCCGTAAGTGATTTATGAACTAAATATATTGATATGTTAAATTTCTTTGTGAAAAAATAAAGTTATATATTCAAATTCCTAATAGATAAAATAGTTCTTCGAGAAATTAACACAACAAAGTCAAGACTTTTAAATGTCACAATTTTGACAAATGAATAACGTTTTGAAGAATTGTCTAGTTCAAGTTAATGAAAAGTAAATGAAAAGTTGCCTCTTAAAATCAAGGTGCTGACTATCGCAGTGCGGGTGGAGGGTGCTACGTAGGGCGCCAATTGGGCGGGCGGGGGCGAACCTCGAATAACGCGCGAACGGAACCACGTATTGTTTGTATTATAATATGACGCAATGTTTATGACGATTCT
Organism: Noctuana stator; assembly: GCA_018231225.1. Classification (NCBI taxonomy): domain Eukaryota; kingdom Metazoa; phylum Arthropoda; class Insecta; order Lepidoptera; family Hesperiidae; genus Noctuana; species Noctuana stator. The sequence goes on from DWQK01001369.1 coordinate 7,019, forward strand.
ATTCAACAAGTTCTGGGTTCGATGCCTATGAGGTCAACCCCGTTCGTTTTTTTAAATGTATATTCAGCATTTTTTATTTTGAAGTAGTTTTAAACTGACTAAAGTGTGTAGTAAAGCCAGTTTTCATATGACATCTACACGCAAAACAGTCACTTATGTTTATAAATTCCCTACACTTACTTCAGACAAATCCGTGATCCTTTGAGAACGACGTAAAATTAATAACGAAAAGCAACGTAAGACCGTAAGACCCATAAAAATTTTTACAAATTACGTAGAGTTCGTTGAACTTCGACAAATTTATTTACGACGGAGACTTTTACGGCCCAATAAAAATTTCCACTCATTTCCCGGCAATTAGGCGAAAATGTACCGCAATCTGGGACCGGCTTAACATTACGACCTTGATGTAGCTCGCTTGATTAATTTAAACATTACTTTAACTTTTAGCTTAATGTCTAAAAGTGTTGGGATGGGAACATTACCATTTCTTGAAACTGATATGAACTTGTAACCACAATTCAGCTCGGTGGCCTACCTAACAACACCGCTACATTTATACGCTCACGTGAAGTAAATACGACATTTCATTACTATGTTTCCCACCCAACAGCGCAATAGTCGCTGCTTACTGCTATGTTTACAGCACTAATAATATTATGTATGTTACTTATACGAAATTATTCCCCTTTTTAGGGAACAGCCGTAAAGCATTCCAGGAATCCCGTACATACGAAGGGCGTCGGAATTTGTGGAAACTTTCCTGAGCCATTCCGAGGCCTGATTCCTGTACCGGTTCCAATAAACAATTTGTTCTTATACTTATTGGACCTTTAGCTACTTTGTTATTTAGAATAAGCGTCCGAAGAAAGAAAGGTTCACTTCTTTAGTTAGGACGTAAGGGCTTTAGTTGTGTTTTGTTTTTGTTATTTTGGAAATAAGTGTTTTACGTGGAGCAATCATCGATTTTTAATATTTTCGTAGGTTAACCCGAGTCAGATGTTTCCAAGAAATAGCTATAAAATTTAACGAAAATAACTAAGGCATCGGATTAATATGCTTACATTGTGTATTAATTAAAATTGACATTTATTTTTGTTATATATTCTTTTGTAAAATCCATAGTTCAATGAATTATTTAATTAGATCAATATAGCATTAAAACGTGCACTAGAGTCAAAGTACACAGCTATAGCAACGACATAATCTACGAAACAGTAATCAATTTCGTTGATTGACAAGCACCATTGGACGGAGGAGATTAATTAACAGTTCGGAGTTTCCACCCTTGAAAACAATTTTCTAACTGTTTTCAGTTAAGTCGAAAACTTTCAAAGGTCGATAGCTCTTAAACTAGAGACTGTTGAAAAGAAGCAGGGTTGAGATTAGTTAAAGTTTTCTTCCATATTCACAATAGAAATATTGTATGGATACAATTAAACACACCAATAAAATTTATCATTCAAAACAGAACCTACGAATACACAATTATGCATAATTATACAGCATTCAAAACCTTGAAAACATAATTTATCTAAACAACACCATATTCACTAACAACAAATTAATCCGAATATTACGTAAAGACTCTAGTATAGTAGGTACTAAAGTTTAACCACAAGACGACACTAACATTAAGTACGAATTCGAGATTCAATCGTTGGATTTTGACTAAAGCAGTAGCTTAAGTTCCAAATACCACCGCTGCTGAGTGACATTGTGAAACAGAATAATTGGGGAGCCTCGACCTTGGCCGTCCTTAGTTAACAATCAAATCACTGTAGCGGTCGCCAACAGGTTTTTACGGGCCGTTTTATTGCTCGGGAAATCCTCTCGCGTACTTTATGATGTATTGTACTGTGCAAGAGTTGCGAATAAAGTGAAAAAGTGTATTGTGATTAATTAAATTAGGATACCGTTTTTTATCGTAAAATAAATCAATAACATTACTTTCAAATATATTTATTAACCTTTTTATAAATTTGACTTTTTATCTCTAATCTTTGCATCATGCTCACTTATTATGTTACAGATATATTACTTTATGGAATAATAGAATTGTAAACAAAATTTGTGATTACTTTAAAAAACAACAGTGTTGGCGATAAACATCGCTTATAGTAGATACTTTATTGGTGAGTTTAGAGAATACAGAAGTTCAACGCATCCCAAAAACAAATTCCCAATAATACGAAACAACCGGTGACTTAACGGGATTGTGGGCTTAGCAAGATATAGTTTTAGTGCTGGATTAAGAAGCGGAAATTGGATTGTATTCTACGTAAAATAGGCTGTGTAAAGGTTCGCATCTAGGCGATGATATTAAGAATTAGAAGAAGTAGTGATAGTAGACTAGAAGTAATGAACGCCTACGGCATCTTGGTTAGCTTTTTATAGGAAGGAGATTGAACATTATGTGGCGACGGAACAAGACTTATATAAATAAAGGTACAGACATAGCTTTAAATTGATGTACAGATATCTGTCACAAAAATATAAAAAAACTTTTGCTTAGTTCTTATCACGAAAACGTAGTCGCGAAATGATTATAATTAGGATAATTAGGGTATCAATTTTATTTATTATAAGTTTAAGTATCACAATAATCTTATTACTATAACTCGGTAATTAAAACATTGTAATGACCACCGGCCCTTCTTTTCGTTTACCTACTACTAAAAGATATAAATAAGTTAGTCTCTGGACATCATAAACAGAAAAATATTATGTTTCTGACAAACTGCTCGATAAAGAAAGTTGTCTATTAATAGGAATATTTTCGTGTATTCAGTCGCAGAGATGGCCTATCAGTTATTGTTGTTTTGACGCAAGTAGTGTCCGGTCAATGTAATCTTGTATATTATTATATTCTTCTTATTTGTCCATTTATAACAAGCAATCCAACCTAAATTCATATTAAGTTCGTCGGACAAAATAGTTGTTAACATTTTTATCATTTCTCTCATGTTACAAGAAAAAGTAATAGTGTTACCAAACAATTGTATTCAGATCTTTTAGATTTTATATTTCCTTTTAGGTAAGTTAGAAGTAAATATAAAATAGTTATTGGAAAGATTGTTGCTAATTGAAGAATGATACAGCTGTAATAGCTCAGTTAAGACTTTTATTTGAAAGAACTGGGTTAAAAATTGTTGCCCTTGATTTGTTAATTCAACAATTTCTCATTATTTTGACTTAACTTATTTTAAAAAAAATTAATAGAAGGCCTCCTCTTTTTATTTTCTCTATGTTGCGTAGCGTTGTGTCTACGAAATATAGAGAAAACTCCCGCTCGTTTAAACTTGCTCTTAGAATGCCACGAAATTTAGTTGTTAATATGGAGGCGTCTGAATTGCGTAGGATTGGATGCCAAAACCAAAAGTAGGTAGTTTCTGGATTCCAAACCCTCGTAAATTAATCTTTGGATACATACAATACCTAAAAATACTTATAAATATATTTTTAAAAATAGAAAATTAATTTATTTACAGTAACAAAATACTGAGTTACATTTTTTATAAACATAACCTAAATACAGTATACTGTGACAGCGATCACACGCATTACGAATTGCAGCGATGTTCACACTAGAAAAAATATTCTGTATCGTGAGCATTATAAAATTTTTTCTCACGTTATGTAAAAACATTTATCATGCCTTTAACAAACAAAATTATTATATTCATCAAAAAAAGAGAATATAATAATCATATATAAAAGGAGCAAACACTTTATTATTTTTACACACGTGACTTCATTACTAGCTGACACACGTTTCTTGGTATGATTAACGTTGGTATGTTTAAATGTAAGGTCGAATCAAACTGAATGTCGTTTGAAAACTAAGTTAAACTTAATCTCATTGCTCAATGCGGCTAGTATAAGAAGCGTACTAAAACTTCAAAGAAACATAGTTGCTATTTTCTTTATACTTAGACATTTTAGCAATATATCTGGTAATACTTAATATAATTTGAAGTTGTAGGTTAGGTTAGATTGGACGAAATTTTAAATGGCACGGTAAGCGTAATAAATCATGTAGTTTTAGATATCATCCAATATATTAGGATTATTTTAAATATTTATCTTAAAATTTGAAGCTATATTAGTAGGTATAACAAAATATAGTAAGTTTTCATACAGAAACAAAGATTTACGGAGTTGTAATTATCACTGTATGCATTAACCCATCCAAAATTGCCATTCATGTTTTGTTAGAATTATTTTCATTCGGAGGATGTAATTGTCATTACAAAACGACCAGGTTAGCAAGACCTTTGAACTCTTCAACTTATACCCTTCTCACCCTGACTTTCTTTGGTGAGGGGAGCGAGAGAGTGCTTCGTTAGCTGGTCATGTATGAACTTGCGGTATTCTGGCTGTATTCCAACAAAGCAGTGTGTTTTCACAACAAAATTTATTGCAAGGCACCTCATAAAACACCGTCATTTGTCCCGTAATTTGATATTATTTGCTGGGGACCTTATCTAGCTGACTTTTTGTTGCTTGGAAGGCTGGTTAAAGTTCTCATCTTGAAGTTAATTCAACTTCATACTGCCTCAAATTAAAAAGTCAATTGCCACAAAAATATTATATTTTTCGCATAAATGTCTATGTACTTTCGGGAATCGAACCCTGACCCACGGGAATGGTAGAAAAAAATTTACACTTGCATAAAGTACAACATAATTACGCTATAGGCTTTAGCTTGCTTTACCTGCCAAAAAGTATTCTAACATATATCTATCTAGCTAATAATCACATCACTTCCTAAAGAACTAATAACTCAACGATCTTATTCTTTTTAACACTATCTCCCTTATATTTATTCACTCACCAAATTCTTGGCTCCGAGTTTGGGCGCCAAAATAAATAAGGCTCAAAACATTACCCATCCATATCTCAGTAAAAAGAAAATTCGAGTTAACAGGCGCGAGTAAAAAGGGCAATCAATTACCTCGTTTTAATCAGACTGACAGGAACATGAAAGCTTACTTTGTATTCGATGCATTTTGCTTGTTATGATTGAACGTATCCTGTTTTAAAACGAACGTCTTCTTGCGTGATATGTATGTTTGTAAACATGATTTAAGGTTTTAAATGAGCTGAAAGTGTAATTGGAGAAAAATGTTGGTCTCCAATGTAACGCTAGCCATCTAATTTCGCTGTTTCTTATGACGATGGTCTTACATAATATTATTTAGAGGAACAGGAATGTAGGATCAATTCATCCCAACCGCAACTATTGCTCTAAGTAATCATACCATTTCTCATTTCGCATTACATTGAAAATTTTGTTAATAGGTTTATCGCACCTAACTCAACAATGCGCGCAATTTATCTTGATTTTTCTTAAGTGCTAAACTGCATGGAATATAAATTATGTTATTCTTAATTTTAAACTCGAAGATCCTGCCTGCTCCTACGTTAGCGTGGATAGAATAAAAAGTTACTTTTAAGTTAGTCTAGGTTTCACATTCAAATTAATGGTAGGATCTCAAATGGTATTTATACGTTTAGGTTTCAAAATGATGTCAAAGCATCTTTTCGACCCTACGTACTCTAAGGTCTTTATGTTTTAAACGGTTTAAAAATATCCCATTATAAATGTATTATCGCACTGCGCGCGCCTTTATACAGCATCGCTTAGTCACCTATCGGAGACGTGTTATCTTAACAGATGTCTGTGTATGATGGATGTGCCTGACTTCGTATGAAATTAAAGATTCCTTGAGCTTTTAGAAATTTATTTTTAGCGTATTTATGTTGTAACGAACAGAAATTTGGTGTTGTTTCTAAATAAGTAAATAATAAATGTTACGTTATGAAGAATTATGAATTGTAAAATGGAACAAACAGTAAAATGGGTGATTACGTGTATATACTATATATATAGTTTAACTCACAGTAAAACAATATTTAATTCGAAATAACAAAAGCTTTCAACGAAAATAAATATATTTACATAACAATTTTCTACCTTATCTTTGTGAAAATAAGGATGATATATCTTTATTTCAGAGTCATTGTATGAAACTTACTACGAGTACCTACAATGTGGAGACGTGACACAATTGCTGAATAAACAAACACATATCCAAAGTAAATGCATTAGTTGGTTCTACATATAAGATGACGTCATTTAGAGCAGCGTAGGCTAGGTACATTGATCCAAATGTTTCCTTACGCCTTAAATAAAATCGGAACCTCTATTAAGTCACATAAGATAGGCCTGCTATCTCAGATACATATTTTAACCATGGAAACAAATGAATTTACTTTCTCGCAAGCAGTTTTCACCGGACTCTACTAGTAAATTGCTCGTCTTCCAACAGAAAAACCAATGAGAAGTCATAACATGGTTTATCTCTGAATATTGGAATAAATTTATTTTATCTATCCGTAGAATTTTAAAATAACTTTTATATTAACTCAATGTTGTACCTCTCGTCTTTCTGTCCCTTTAACTTTAGATCTGTGATTCAAATTTTCATAACTCAATTTTTACGCAAATTTCAATCACAGACTAATGAATCGTATGATAAAACATGTATTTCATGTTCTGGAATTTCTGGAAAGTTAGTTCAAACATGTTTAATTCAACGCTATCTAACGTTTGAAATACACACTTATTATGTAGACATCTTAGTTAATTAAAATAATGAACAAATTAAAAAAAAACACAATCATGCTTTCAGAAACTCAATAGACACTACATCTATTGTAGATTGTCGATTAGCCTTTTAGATACCGGAGGCGAGTTACGTAGCTACTATCTAAATGTTATACAATGTTAGAGTCTATTGACAACATGCTCTCAACTCCCGGATAATTTACGAGTAGTAAACAAGAAGATGTTACTCGTATATTGATATACGGACACTGTAAACAATATGTATGTAGATTGTAGAATGACAATTCTATTAGTACTCTATCTATGTCCTAGTTCTCAAGCAAGCAAATATGTATTTAGAACTGAAGGTTAAGTAGAGTTTGTTTGAATCTGTCGTCTTAATCGAAATAGAATCCTGAATGGTCCTGGATTCGATTCCCGGTGGGCTGGTATGGTAACTACTACACAATAGGGGTCATTAAAACGAGACGAAAGCAACATACTGGTTACCAAACAGTTCAAAATTCAAACATCTGCTAAACTTCTTTGCCATACCATAAAAATACCATCTACTTTACGCCACTAAGCAGTATCAAATTTTGCGTTTGTTCAACCATTACAATACGAGTACATTACAAATGCAAACAGTGACACTACTGAATAATAAAAAGGCACTTATCCGGCCCTTTCGTACTATTTTATATAGTATGCGTCAGGGATCTCCGCTAACAGATTTGGTCGACTATTTTATTTGTAGGTACTTAAATTGCTTATATTCTGTCACTTACATAGTCTGTTCTGGTTTTCTAATATCTCAAGAGTAGTTTTTCTTAAAATTTTCCTTAATACCTTCTTTACATTCTGTATTAGAGGGTCGGTAGGTATTAGAGGGAGATAGTTTGGAAATTTACGTCAATTAAGTTACCACTGATATTCTTTTGTCTCTTCGAAAAGTTGTAGGGACAATTGTGTTGCAAAATTTCGAAGCGATGGACAGAAGCTGCTGAGGTCCAGACGGCAAGGGCATCTCGGTACTGATGGAACGGTAGATTCGAAGCTTGCTCATGGAGAATATTTTGCTACTTTATATTTGAAGAGTAAAGTTGTGAACGATCCGCTAGTAACGTACATTTCTGGTGCTGCAAATATATATAGACGGTAGTTACCACTTACAATTCAGTGACCCAGATGCGTTTGTGGGTCTTTAATACAAACAAATAACAATAATAACTCAAATCGTACAGATAATATGACAGATACCGGAACTTTGGAAACAGCTTGTTCCGCTTGTTCGATTGAATGGCGCCTTCGGAAGCTTTCTGTCACAGAACCAACTGAATAAAACATGATCTATACTTTTATTTTCATTTTCATATTCTTTCAATTTGGAACACGCTTGTGACAAACTGTCCCTGATTTGAATACCAATGGCATAATATCTTGGATGCAAGCTTGTTCAAAACAGTAGATATGATTGACAATTTTTCTTCTGCAGAAAAAAGTTCCCTTACAGGGCCCCAGTTTTACTATTCTATACCCATTATGATTGGTCAAAGGTCGCGTAAGGTGATTAAATGACGATCAGTAATTATTGCTGATGGCGATTTTCCAAGATATTGCTAATTTTGGCCAGTTTCCTCTCTTGCTGCTAATAAAACAATAAAAATATGAGAAATTATACACTGCTTAACTACATACGTGAAAATACTTTCTGAATAATTTGAGTACCGAATGTAATGACTCAATGTCTGACGAGGTAGGCACACAATTATTTGATTTGATTTACGTAATCCTGAACTTTTTTGTCATTCTTATAAGGTTCCCATCGCAAGCCTGCAGCGCAACATTGACGCCAATAATCCGACGCTCGCTCAACTTTCTCAGAGGCGCTGTAAAAAATATCATCCCTCATTTCCTTTATTACATGTCCAGAGAGGACGTATAATGGTTGACAGGGTCAAGGTCAGTCAAGGGCAGGAATGAATGGCTGGACACGCGAATTTTTCTCTTCCATCCCTTTCATTTTCGTAACAGGGAGACGAGATGCAATACGGTCATTTCACTGGTATGATCTCGCTGATCTACGCCAGTCAATCTAACATTTGATTGCTCTATCCCTTTCTTTCTTTTATATAAGACCGAGCTAAAGGATATATTCGACAAGTGAAGGGGAAACAGGCGAGAAATATCGTCCTGAAATAGGGTTTGCGTCTGATATA
>DWQK01001370.1:0-15849 GCA_018231225.1 Noctuana stator
TTGGCCACTAACCCGTATCTCCACCAATCCGCATTGGAGCAGCGTGGTGGAGTATGCTCCAGGCCTTCCCCGGTTGTAGGGAGAGACCCGTGCCCAGCAGTGGGACATAAAAAGGGTTGAAGCCATATCAATGCTTTTAAATTCGCCTTGCCTGTTTTATATCGACAGCGGTTTTAGAGAATCGACACTCAATTGCGGGCTTAAATCGACGATTTATAGTCGTAAAGGGCATTTAGCACCTCGTTCTCTCTGTAGGGAACTTCAATATTTTATTGCTAGTATTTATACTTTAACACAAACCTTAATTTTAATTAACTTTTGCGTACCTACAGAAAGTATTTTATTGTTATGATAACCGCCGTTTTCTTTCGGTTATCATAATTATTAACTCTCGACGGTTGATCTCTAACCACAAAAGATAATCCCGATTTTTAACGCTTGATTAAAAATCAGGAAAACAGTTTTATTATCTACGCAAGCCATATCTGGATTTTTCCGCTACTTTCACATTCGAACCTAATTAAAGAAAGTACTTTGTACTAAGTAATTAGTTTAAAAAAAAATAGCGATTTAAAAAAATCTAACCACTGAAATATTAAAAAAACCAGAGATATTTCAAAAATTCATTTAAAATAATCTAGCTGTCAGTAAGTGAATCTCCTTGAGAGTAAACAGAGGAAAAATTTGTTTATATGAGTAGTTCATTGTTGATAGCCTATAATGGACATCGCAGTAGACAATGTTTTACACGAAAGTACTTGTGGAATTAAAACACTACTCTTCGTGTATTCAACTTCTAATTATCTATTTAATTTAGCAGAAAATACCAGAGAGTTTTTATACACAAATGTCTACACGTATGTTCTTTATCTCCAGCTTTATTATTCTACATCGAAACCCAAAATGTCATTTCACAATATGGAAGACAAAACGCGTGAAATGTTCCGTCGAGCGATATTAACCGAGCATTATATTGTCAAGCCTAAAAGCCCAAATTGGGATCACTTCATTAAATTTAATCTATATCCTGTACCGTTTAGACCGATAACCGTCTGTTCGTGGATTATAAGATTTGAGTAAAGAGGTGGTAATTTAAATGACGACTCTCTTTACGTATCCTGCGAATTATGTTTTTTCTTGCCTTCAACCCTTTTTATGTCCCACTGCTGGGCACGGGTCTCTCCCAGGCCTGGAACATATTCCACAACGCTGCTCCAGTGGAACGGGTAAGTGGCCAACTCGGGTTGTGACCAGGTTTAGCGACTGTAATCTATCAATAACAACCGGGACCGACAGCTTAACGTGCCCTCCGGAGCATGAAATTGGCCATGGGCATACTACCAATTAGTCATTTCACTAGCCAATGGACTCTGATATGAAGGGTTCCTTTATCCCATTCGTCTATGATCGTATTTTGAAGACAACGTCATTGAAAACAACAATGAAAGATGATCAGTTGTTAGGACCTGCGAGAATAGCTTTTCTTATTATCTACATCCAATTATTGTTTTGTATGTTTTTACCTCTATTTTAATTATTTTAGGTAATAAGTAGTAGTAATACTTTTGCGAGAGCCTGATGATCGAAAATAATTTTAAATCCAATCTCTCAATCTCAAAATCTTAATCATCCACTATAAATATTAACAGTCATAACAGTATACAGAACAAAAAAATTAAAACATATCAACTATAAATGTACAACTTTCCATGACCCAAATATTTTTCACAGCGAATCTATGAATGGGAAAAGAATTTCTCTCAGAGCAAAAGTTACAAATTGTGAATTTCATAAGGCTCTTGTCGCTGTCCGTCGTCCCACACATAAGTCAAGCTTGCAACTTCTGTAAAAACAATTTCTTACATACAACAGACTCTTGCGAAGCCGTTCAATCAGTTTTCTTGGCTACCTACCAAGTCAATTCCAGTTTAAATGTGAGCCCATTTAAGAGGTATGTGTCTTTTTCTTTTCTAACACTCCGATATTTACGAGTACCTTTGGTTTCAGGAAATATGTTCAAAATTTAGATTTGGAAAAATGTACCTGTAACCCAAGTTAGTTCGGCTTATTCGGAATAAAATACACTTAATGTTATAGTTTGCAGTTTTTCTTATACTAGTGTTATACATTTTTTTAAGTATAAGTCACAGACTTTATAGAAAGTTTATATAGCACTGACACTGTAGTATAAATGTTAAATTAATTAATTAGACGAGGAGATTGGATCTGCCACGAGTCAATTAGCAATTCGGCAACACATCCACGTACAGCCACGAATGTCATTATAATTATAGTTAAAGTGCCCATATAATAATTGATTAATTATAAATACTAGATTTCTAATACAAGAGTTTTTATGTAAAAATGCTTAAACTTTTGCAAGCGATTTCAAAGATTAACCAACTTCATTTCTATGGGTCTAATGGTCAAAAGTGGCAAATTGTGAACGCTTTCGTGTGTGCAGGTTTGGTAGGTGGTGTTATTGATAGATAGATAATGGTGGAGGATGCTCCAGACCTTCCTCGCTTGTGAGAGGAGACCCGTGATCAACAGTGCGCAAGAAAAATAAACGTCAAACAATAAAAAAAAAGTCTTTAGTCATCAGTGGTAGTCTCACTGCTGTCGCCTTTATAGTCCTACCAACTGTCCGTGTCACTTTATTAGAAAATCTCGATATTTGCACTTGTAAATAATACAATTGACTTAAATAACGCGCTTCGTTGCTGAATATGAATCTCGAGACCCGGCGTGACGTCAATAAATTATGAATCGCATCAGCGCGGCGTTGTAAAGTACGTGCGCTGTGAAGCGTATTGCGTTAATTTTAATTAATTTTGCTGCTGAGTTTGAGTGAATTCACTTTTCTTTGTTATTTTTTACCCCGAAATGCGAGTAGAAATTAACATTATTTTGATGGTTAATCGTTCAATTCAAAGATGCTTTTTGTTTAACTATGACGTATAAATCAACAGTGTAGGTAAAGCTTGAGAAAGGTTACCGTGAATATTATTTATTTTATATTAAATGATAAGTAACAGTCTGTGCTCTATGAATACGTTATGCATGTACGGAAAATAGCACGGGTTTCAAAATGAATTGTTGAAGTCTAGTATTAAAGTATACCTACTTTCTATTACAGTTATTTTTTCCTTTTTAGTTTGAAGTCTGTTTTAATTTTTACTTAAAACTTTAAATAATAAAAAGTGAATAAAATCGTTGTTGTTGACATAAAGTCAGCATTTGTACAAACTCTATTATTTGAACACGTCATGGATACTAAAAATACGTTTGCTTACGTTGCCACGTCATTATCTACACCATTGCAATAACAATTTTTATTTAACAACACAATATTTTCAGACGAATTGGTAGAACTAGAAAAAGACTTCAACCATCGAATAGACAATTCATACTAATTGATGGAAACTTTATCCAACATTCCGTGCCAAATATCACCTCTACATACAACAAGTACGCGTCCGAACAAAAGCTTGAAAATAAAATAAAATCCGATTTTCCGCCAACAGATGGGTTTGTTAATAAAAGGGGTTTGTATGGAAAACAACTGTTGCTCGTTCGTTGGGATTGCACAAAGTATTACTACGGTGTAAACCGCCCGCATGAAAAAGCTTGAGAGAGACAAAAAGTACGAACGCAATTTTAATTGTTAAAAGTTTTTCCATTTAGCATTAACACGGGTAGCGTAAGATTTTTGGAATAGGTATAAAATAAACATGATTCTCTACCTAAGTCCTTCTTTTGACTTGGCGAGATAATTTTATAAATTAAACAGTGTCCTCACTTTACTCGCTTCAAGTTTCTTTAATCAACGAACATAAAAATAGAATCTGCATTATTATTAGAATTTAGAATTATTTTTTTTTTTATAAATATTATTCTGAAACATTTTTCTCTGCTTTTTATTAGAAGCAGAAATATAGTACATACATTTTTAAGAATCTAAACGAATCAGAAATCTGACTAAGAATTTAATATTGGTGATAAAACTTCCCCTCCAAAAATTAGGGACCAGATTGGCAGTCTAGAATAATAATGATTTTATTTCATCCTAATTGCAAAACCAAACCTTGCTTTGATTTCATTCGGCTACAAATCGAAAAAGTTTTAATTTGATTTGCGCCCTTCAAAGCCGAATTAATCGGCTTATCTCCGGACACAAATTTACGAGTTGATGAAAGAATGCTCAGAACTATTAAACTCTTGCTAGACTAGATTACGGTGGTTTGAATAGGGCATCCTTTATTCATGCTTCACTGAATATCATCATTGCAAATACCGTACTCGACGTAGTCATTTCACTATAGGTGACATGGCATGTATCGAATTGCGTATTCATGCGAAGAGCGTTTTAAATTACAAGTTTGCCTATAGTTTAATTTAGTTATGCGGACACAAGTTCGAATATTAATGAACTCGACAAAAACTCATCAAACACAATTTCAGTATCATCAACACAAAAGTTCTTATTGTGGGTGCCATAGACTCCTACAAAGATAATCACACAACCATCCAGACTGGAAACAGAAATATAAATTCATTATTCAAACTTCTGGGATCCTTTAAATGGCGGATAAGCTTGTTAACCACCAAACTATATGAGTCGTCTATTTACTTCGACTTGTTATTTTTGTTATTACTTATTTTTTTCTATTTTGTCAACAGTTTTGAGAATCAATTGTTACGTATATCTTTTTTTTTAATTAATTTCTGCCAACCCTAGTTAAACCCGAAGCTCGGTGTAAAAGTGGAAACGAGTTCGAAATTGACTAGAACTGTGATAACGATGTAGCCCGCCAAAACAGTTCCTTACCTTAAAGTTTTACTAACTTTCATACCATAACAGTTCTTCGAACGATGCAATAGGGATTATAGTCCTAAATCATCATCGGCGATGCACAGAATTAGCATGTCTTGTCTTCACGTTTTTATGAAGATGGAAAATTCGTACCTGAATTTTTATAGCCCTTCTGATTGCTTCAATAACCTTGTGAGAGTTCAACGTCATAATGTAACTGGTTTTGTTATCCTTTGTCTACGGGTATTTGACTTTTGTAGGCCACAATTATATCTATATACCACAGGTTGAAATCTAGAGCAATCTTCTACTATAAAACTTCTTCTTTTATCCATAAAATTATAAAAGAAATGTAATACAAATGCTTAATGACAACTAACTTATTCCGACCCTACTTTACCCTAAATCATTTAAGAAACTTTTGCCCATGAAACATCGAGATCTATTATGTATTATTACGTCTTCATAACTATCAACAAGTTCATTTTTTACTTAAGTAGATACAAGACTTACTGCGAAGTTCGTAAAATATACGTAGTTATAAAAATTTACTTTCCAATTATAACTTTGACGGGACACTTTTACGAGCAATAACTAAACTTAATTATACTTGAGTTCACTTAACCTTAAGCAATGTTTCTTAACCAGACTTTCTGTAAAATTGTGGGAAGTTTGCGTCCGAGCCGTATTTTACTGAACTACTTAAGTTTTTCTTTCCATTAATGTTGGGATCGGTGCTTCAAAGTTTAATAAAATTCTATTATCAATTTACCGTTTACAATGTAGTTCGTGAATCTAGAAACCATATATGAACGTTACTTCGAGTTTTCCCCACTTCACTTGATATTCCATGTGATATTCCGAATGGTTCAGATTGCTTCATCTCATGTTTTCGCTGAAATTTATTTGTACTTTTATGAAGCTGTCGGTGGTATACCTTACAATAATCGTCCGGGGTACCGGGCATAACCCACCGTAAAACAAGTCTTGTTACAAGTACTTGTGTTTCGGTTGGGGAGGGTTGCCGGACACTCTGTATTTTAGGCGACCATCTCAGTCCTGACGAGTAGCAACATCTCCACGTATGAACTCAGATAGGACGACCTTCTATTCTTTGAGGTTGAACGTGTAAAATTTTTGTATATTTCTCGTTTTATTTTTAAAAAGTTTTTATTGTCATTTTACTCATTAGGTAAAGTACTTTCGATATCAGTTTAAAGTTTTTTGATATCTGTAACAGTTATGGAGTAATCGCCTGTGCACACTTAGCGATTACACCCGGTATAGGATAGGTACTACGTACATTATGAGATTTCTTTAGACCTCATCTCTTAGTTCCGTCGGGGTAGCGTGCCCTCAGTGTGCGTTGACCATTATCCTTATTTAGAATGAGTCCCTGAACGTACATTATTTAGTCGGATAATAATCAGGCGGATTAGCAGGTCGAGGAGCCTACGCTCAGCGTTTATCTGATACACCGTTATTTAACCCGATGGTCTAGATGACAGGACAACGATTAGTTAACCAAAAGTTAACATAAACGGAGTTCTTTTTTCCATGTTTTAAAAATAATAATTCGCGTGTAATAATATACTTACATGTTTTGCGCTAAGGCTTGAAGAAATTGCTACTATTGTATTAGTTATTAATCAATACTTTTCTATTGAATTATATTTCTAATGTTGGTACACAATAACGGGTTATCTGTCCACCAATTTGCCTATCTGTCTATAGAGATGCAATTTATGGGGATTTTTGATATTCATTTTAAAATTATTTATTTACCTTTATATTTAATGGATGAATTCGACCGTCAACACAATATAAGAAACGGCATCCAAAAAATGGTTTTATAATGCTGCATCATGCAAAAAAAATCAATTGCATGCAATTCTTGCATACTTAGGGTAATTAGATATACATTAGTACTGTAGGCACACAGATAAATCTTTATAACTCCTATAAACATTGTTGTCACAGGCATAAATCCAAATAATTAACAGATCGTGTTGCTCGTCGTTTATCAGATACGCCGTTATTCAAGTGGCCATTATGTATTGCTAATTTGCGTATTGCATGCGACGAGCATCTATCTAATCTAGGCTTGTGGGCGTGTCGGGCAATAATGACTATAAATTATGTGAGCTATTAGACAAGCGTTATGTAAATGGCTGAATAGTGAATAACCAGTCAAGTTTTCTTATGAATATCAAGCAATAATGACATATTGCGACGTAACAAAATTTAAGATAACTAGATGACTAGCAGATGACTAGATGAAAGAGAGTAGTCGAGAAGAGGAAGATAGGCGAAAAGTGGTATGGACTGGAGAGAAGAGGAGAGGTGAGGGAGGGGAAGATAGAAGAAGAGATTTAAATTGTTATCTTTGATTCTAATTAAACTGTATACCTACAGTGTAACTGTATACCTAGAATTAAACTGTAGGTATTTGTACAGTAGTAAATAAAAAATTTATGCTTTAATTTTGTTAGCTACTTGACTTCTTACTTAAGTTGTTAATTGATGCGTTGTTACTCATGACAACTGAGATGGTCGCCTCAAATAAAATTTGTCTAGCACTCTTTACTAGCATTTGGAAAAAAATACATTTATGTATGTAGCATCGCTTGTGGAAGTGGATGGAGTAATATAAAATATTACAAATGCACATGAAATGCACATGACGCCATTTATGCGGAAATGAAATTTTAGACGTTACTTTGTTACAGTTGCGCTTTGAAATTGCGCGAACACGTGACACGTTAGTATCACGTACCGTAAAATTGTGTTTCAACTTTTAATAATCGTACTACGAGTATCACCTACCATGTACCACTAAATTTGTACGAATATATTTATTCGTTATCCCACAAGACCGGGATTTCAATGGCATTGTAGTGCCGACAGTTTTTTGCAGTGAAAACTTGTTTTGTAGTTGAGGTGAGTGTGTTTGTGGGTGAACGAAAATCATAGATCAAGTGCAAGTGATTAGATATGCAGCCGCATCAAATTAGAATAGGACCAGACTAAGTTTAATTTTAGTCGTATTTTCAGTTTTGACTTATTTATCTACCACCGACTTCCTTCATTTCGTTTTGGATAACAGATTACTTTTTGACAATCCCCTTTTATAATGGTAGCAGTGATGTTGACATTTTTAGGCCTTCCCGTAGGAATAGTCTGTGAAATCCGATAAGAGATCTAGATTATGAATTTTACGTGTGTTTAAATCGAATTCCGAACTTTATGGAATTTTCATATACATTGCTATACTAACCTGAAGTTAAACTTTCTCTAAGTTTGCAAACAATAGGTAGGTGTTTTTTACTTGTATTACAATTTCTTGTCTGGGCTTTGTCAAGTTGGTAGTTTTTTGTGATTTATTTCAATTGTTACGAAATTATTCGTTTGCGATTTTATAATTTATTAAACTAACTATGAATTTGACCGCAATGTACTTATTGACTGAATTTAACTGATTTTTATTCTTATTCACTTACGTCCAGCAAAACCCGTGTTTGACTATGAATTAATGATAGCAGGTATTGTAAAATTCAGACAAAGCTCGAGTTGGAAACAAAGCGGTTTCCGCAAATAGCTACCATTCAGGATCACGAGTTGGCAGCCATTGTGTCGAAACGTGGAGCGACCAGTCAAAGAAAAACTTGAATATATGGTCGTGGTTCCTAACTAGTGCATCAGTAAGTCCACGCCATTCCGGAGTCATCAAGCTAATCAAACACAATGATGTTTTAAAATGTAGACCAAAAGCATAAGGGTCAATTCAAATTCAAAAATTTTTATTCATCATAAGGTACACGTATACACTGGACGAACGTCAAATAGTACGGTTCATCGGCTTTAGGCGCCCTTTTGGCTAAGGTAGGCCGGGAGAAAAAAGCCGGCGGAAAAAAACTCTCGGCCCTCCTTTAAAATCAAATGTATAAATTCCATTTTATTAACAAATTATGCAGTATAGCTTAAACCTGATAGTCGATGCCCGATAGTAGCTTTGAAGTCGATTGAAAAGTAAAAGAGTATTAAGAATTAAGTAAATAAGTTTGTTATTGATTGTTAGCTCTGTATCTATTGAATTATAGAAATACACTGTAGTTACTGACTTATTTATAGTTTTAACCACGAAACGTGACAATCCTTGAGTGTTATGTGTTTGCGTATGCAATAATTATGTATTGCAGAATAAATGAGGCAACAGTTAATTGCTAAAGAAAATCACATAAGGCTACGAAATGCGACTACGATAAAGGCATTGAAGAGTTCTTTAACCTAAGGCTTTTCTGATGTTAGAACTTGTACTTAAAAGGATAAGGATCGCTAGGTTAATAGAGGAACACTGCACACGAACTCATTTGCACTTTGCATAGGTATTACGCACAAATAAAGAGAATGAAACAGTTAAAATCTGGATAAGAATAACAAGTAAGTTATGTATGTTAGTGATTTTAAAAAATCGTCAATATCTTAATAGTAAATTGTTTAGGTTTATTTGTAACTTTTTTAATTAAACAATAGTATAGTCAGTTGCTAATTGAAAACTGAAGCCAGCGAAGTAGGCACCTAGTTATTGGTAGATTAGCCATTGCATTCAGCGTCTCTATAAAACGTTTAATAGCGACAATTAGCCAACTGTCTATTGGTTGTCCTAGATACAATGTACCTAAGTATTGTGTGCTCTTATGGTCTTAATTAACAATAGGTATTCTAGCTTGTTAGATTAAATAGTGACGTTAAAGATGAAGGTGATAAAAAACCGCATAGGATTGAACTAATAGGTTTTTTACGTAAGGCACGTGTGCTCACTATCGGGCGAAAGCTTTATTGCATTGCATACAGAATAAGAGTAAAAGAGGATGTTGTTGTTTCATAACAGTAAGATGGTACCGAGACTAGTGCATAGGTACATGGAGGTCGTAAAGTACTGACCAAGATCGTTGCTTCGCGGAAAACCGCATTCCTGTAACCAAGTAGTCGAAGTGACCCTGGCTTAATATACAAGGAGGTGCAAGGAGCTACCTATCTCATAAATACTCTAGGCCGGTCGCCGATCAGAGTACCTACACCGTTCTTAGTTCTTAGACTTCTTAGTATATATATTATACTAGCTGTGTCCCGCGGTTTCACCCGCGTTAAGAAATGTAACGTAACACTTAGCCTATAGCCTTCCTCGATAAATGGCATCCCACAGGAAAATTTTTTCGGGATAAAAACTATCCTATGTGTTAATCCAAGTTACCTTCTATGTCTGTGCCAAATTTCATGGAAATCGGTTCAGCAGTTTTTGCGTGAAAGGGTAACAAACAAACAAACAAACAAACATGCAAACTTTCGCATTTATAATATTAGTAGGATATAATATTAGTAGGTAGGTATAATGTAGCATTATGATGGCACAGATTATGAAACTCCAAAGTTTTTAAAAGTTATTTTTAAAAATTATCGCGAGTGTAAAAAAAACTTGTTTATTTATGTTATTTTATCTGCAGGTTTAGGTTTAACTTATTATTGTTATTGTTTTATGTTAGCATGCAGATATACCTACCTAGTCAATGTCATAGTAACTCAACCCCTTAGCAACCAAAATTAACCTCGTTCAGTTTCGACGATGACCTATGTTGGGATGAAAAATGAAAAGTTAAAGCATGAAGGCTATTTGTTATTAAGTAGGTAGGTACTTCTACGCGAAAAATAAAAATGTGACTTCATAACCAGATCACGTCCATCAGTGGCCTTGATTTATTTTTCTCTAACTACCTACCCTCTTGAAATTGTCACATGACATTTTTTTGTTTACATGCTACTAATTATATATATATATATGCATTTAGATTTTAATTAGGATAACTTATTGTCGATAATTTACAATGGCTTTGTAAACTGTGAAAATAATGTTATGTATCTCCGGTACATGGATAGGTAGGTACAAAAGTTATCAATAGAAGTTAGTTATCCGCGATCAATCCAATGTTTGATACAGGTACAAAACCGACCAGCAACGGCATTGCTAATTCAAATTAACGGGCTAACAAAGTACACGGTACCGTTAAGAGGTTACCATGAACGATTAAAGTATTAAACACCATAGAAAATCAAATCCACTCACCGACTGGTAGAATCTATAAAGACGCTGGTTCCGGTGCAACTTGCCCGCGATTTTTGCACCAAAATCACGAGAAATTACACAGAAATTGAAAACTAAGTAACAACACTGTTTTTTTAATGCACCGTATCACTGTTGGCACTACACGATTTCCGTATACGTCACTGGTTCAAAAACATCGATACGCATTTCACGTAAAGAGTTTTGAGTTTGACAAACTTCGATAACAAGCAAACGTCTTTCTTTGACTGCGTTCGGCGACACACTAACGCCAAAATGGCCCGCCCGCCGCGGCCGCAAGTGGAACTAAACAGGTAATCTAACCTGTGCGTGCGATTGTAAGGTCAGCAAATTAATTTGCATCGACAGAACGATGGCTGACACATCGACATATTATCACCTAGTTACTGTTTTATAGGATAAAGAATCTTCTTTTTTTAATCATTAGTTAAAATAATTTAACATTCTCGTGATATTAATAAACATTATTTGCCTATTACATGTTGTTTCTATATTATTATATATTAGTAAAAATCAAATAGTAAATAGCAACGTACTTTTCTGGTCAGGTATATGAGATGTATATTCTAGTGCCAGAATACTCCAGTTTCTTTCCTCACCTGGCAATTGATTAGTTAAATACGCACATAACTTAACGATATACTTTGATGTAATTAAGTTTGCTCATTTATTAATTTTTATATTGCCAATAATATGTTATTTATGGTTCCTATGGTATCTACTCCTATCTGACTACTAAAGATTGATTTAATAGACAACACTTTAGTATAAAGCATGTTTTATAGGTACTATGAATAAATAGTGGACCAGGGCAGGAATTCGGAGCTATTGGAAAGGGACACTTAAATACTATCTTTTGAGAATCACTTAGTGAACAAAAAACGTGTGAACGAAGCAAGTAAGCAGCTTGTCAAAGCTTCTTGACTAACCGCACAAAAAATAAATCTACATCAATCAAACCAATAAACTTTTTGCTACAGCTTTTTGTTAGACAAGACTCGCTTTCTTGTTTAAGTGGCTCTAAACTAGGTCAATATGGGTAAACACTTGACTGGTTTAAAAACTATCAATAGGTAAATTTTTTTGTATCTACTTTAACAAGACACTGATGTGATTAATTTTTTCAAATACTAGATTATGCCCGCGACTGCGTCGTCGTAGAAAAATGGAAAATACGCTGCCTATTTTTTGTTTTTCCAAGTTTTATTAAATAATTTTTTATTGCTGGAAATCAATTTTAATAATAATTATATAATTATTAGATATAATAATTATAAAATTATTATTAAAAAATAAAGAACTCCTTCTAAAAATGCATGAATGCAGAAACATTTTTGTTAATCACTACGCAAAGCAAATAAAGAAACACGCTTGCAAAACAATCAGAACGTTGGTTAGGTAGAAAATGTAAAAATGATTATCCAATTTTAATTTGAATTTTTTTTCGAAATTTCGTTCCGTCATGAATTTAAAAAACTTCGACATGTTTTATCTTCCGACGGTACCAATCAAAATTCGACATCAGGACCACAATGCATTAAGGAGTTCTTTTTTTTTTTTCAAACACGCAGGTACAAAGGACTATGGATGGCGCCAGCGACAGGTGTCAGAGAAACTACTGCAATATTGTATGAAATGCAATCGATTACACTTTTTTTCCAGCAATTTTGTACTTCATTCCATATGTGGACGTCAATGGATCAGTATAAATAAAACTATTCAATACTTTATTATAAACATTATGCACCTGCTGTAACAGCTGGTGTAGCGTGGTGATGCATGCTCTGGCATTCCCTTATTATTGGGCGAGACAGATGTCCTGTTAGGCCGTTACCGGTAGGGTATGTGATGGTAGTATTTTAAAGAGGACCATATTTTAACCGACTTAAAAAAATAAGGAGGTTAGACTGTATTTTTTCAAATGTTTGTTACCTCACAACTTTCGTCTGGGTGAACCGATTTTGATGATTCTTTTTTTATTTGAAAGCTTGTGATTCCCGTGTGGTCCCATTTTAATTTGGTCCGGTTCTGACAATGGTATCCAGTGCAGACGTTTTTTTGGCAATAATTATTTCCGTAGTTTTATTACGAAACCGTATTAGTAGTAGGTACAAACCTTGTGTGCGTGGCGCTTTTTGAAGAGAATTAAAAAACATTTCTGCACTCATAAGGTCTTCCTTAACATATTACTAAATATAGATTCAATTAACAAAGGTATTTGCCAACAGATGTTTCCATGCAACCTGTTCTGAGCTTCGACGGGGTTTTAACATGCTTTTATTATTATATAAACATAGTACATATATATGTACTTATATAGTGTTCCACCTACTCTACTGGTTTATTTAATCTTTATTATTTAAAAAAAACTTAAAAGTACGAATGTACGAGTCTAAACGAGAGCGCACTTTTCTTTATATGCATAATAACATTACTAGCTTAGCAGCAGTTAGCCTAGCAGTTTTTATATGGTGTATCTTAATAGTTTATGCCCGCGGCTTCGCTTGGCCCTAATAATGTCTCGTATCCTATATTTTTATAAGGTTCCAAAAAGTGAAACAGCCTTACACATTACGAATTCAAATGGCGTGCGGGATGCGCAATCGCATTGTTTGCTACACGTACATTACTAGTACCATGTTTTTAATGAAAAAAATGGGAAAGATAAAAAAATTTAAAAGCAATCCAGTCTCCAAACATAAATAAATGAATTTGAGTACTCTGGCAAGTATTCTGCAGTACTCGCCAGAGTATTCAAATGTACTCTACAGCTCCAACCAAAAAGAAATGACTTCAGGTTGACTGGTTTCAGGATGAGTTTTAAGCGCAGCCAATGTTGGTTCCTCTCCGGATAAACTGGTGTACAATTTGTACATTATATTTAGCATAATTGTGAAAGAATTAATTAATTAATTTAAACAACTTCTGCCATTTTGAATCGACACTTGTAGTATATGAGGTAACAACGGAAAAGACAAGCATGGTTATATTTGCTGTCTCTTTCTCGCAGTCTCTCTCGTCTTGCTTTCAACCCTTTTTATGTCCCACTGCTGGGAACGGGTCTCTCACCACAACCAAGGAAGGCCTGGAGCATACTCCACCACGCTGCTCCAATGCGGATTGGTGGAATCTCTCTCTCGTCAACGATGCGATAATTGTCTCTCTGTAAATAAGCACTGCAGCAAACATGCATCCGCATAAGCGTAATTAAAGTTACGGTAAAAATTGTTGTCACACTACAAAATATTAGTATGACATAAAGGTCTACGATGAGTGATGGAAAGTGACAAACAATCGATTGTTGTTTGGAAAACGTAATTATTATTAATGTTATGAGTCTCGTTTCTATTACACGGCCATGTTCGGTTTTATTGCTTCTGTGTCCGTTTATACCGAAGCTGGTTTCGGACTTTTTATGAAGCGCGCATAGCCCCGCTGGTAGTGTCGATCGCTAGCGATCAAATTGTTAAGCAACCACGGGCGCGGTCGTTACTGGGATGGGTGACCACTAGTAGCAAATTTCATGCGCGCTTCCGTGCTTCGGAGGGCACGTGGAGCCGTCGGTCTCGGTTGTTATCTATAGATTATGGCTAAACCTCGTAAGCACTTTGGACGGTTTGATAACTTCCGATACGGGTTGGCTACTAGCCCGTATCTCCACCAATGGTCACCAGTA
This sequence comes from Noctuana stator, assembly GCA_018231225.1. NCBI lineage: Eukaryota > Metazoa > Arthropoda > Insecta > Lepidoptera > Hesperiidae > Noctuana > Noctuana stator. The sequence continues at coordinate 14,632 of DWQK01001370.1, forward strand.
GCGTCGTGGAGTATCTCCAGGCCTTTGCCGGTTGTAGGAAGAGACCCGTGCCCAGGAGTGGGACATAAAAAGGGTTGAAGGCAAGGACGGCGGTACACTTCGCTTGACCAAATTGTGCTTTATGTTCTGTTCAAGCCTTTACGACTTGCCATTCCAGCTGAGATTTTTTATTTAATTTAAGGAAGATAAAGAGATCTTCTTTATTTCGTACCCACTTTGAGAAACCCTGCCCTAGAGCATTGAAATCACAATAATAACACCTTGCATTTGAAAAAGAGCAATTGAATCACAACTATTGGAAAGCTCTTCATCTTCTGTAATCATAGTAAGTGTATGTTGGCAGTGCAAGCGTATATTGTGGTGTAGGTAGTCGTATAAAGATAGTATCTAACTAGAACAGTAATACGAGTGAGTACAGATACAATACCTGACAGACGACCTGTATGATGTAGTGGTTACCACGCGAGTCCGCCATGCGAAGGGTCCCGGGTGCGATCCCCGGCGGAGCAGAAATTTAAATGATGAATTTAGATTTCTGTTACGGGTCTGGGTGTTTGTGTATTTGTTTTTGTGTGTGTCCACGGCACCCACGACACGGGGAATCCTAGTGTGGGGCTGTGAGTGTGAAGCGTTATTTATTATTAATACATCGATACATCGAAAATGGTATTTACTTACAAAAATTTTTTTGCATATTATTCGTTCTCACGGACTTACTCGATTTAGCAGTAGTACTCGTATTTTCTCCTTAGTAGTGTGTTTTATGTGTCAAACTTTTGCTATAGAATAAAGAATTCTTTTTGAAGTAGTCGATTCAGTTTGGGATAAAATATAACTATAATAGCGTTTGTCACAGCTGGGACCGAGACCCAACCATCAATTCAGTAAGGCGATCTTCATACAAACCTTTCTATAATACTTTCTCATCCTATGTTTGGTAGATAATGAGGAACAGACGGATGGCCCGCGGCAGAGAACGGTTGATTGCTGACGAAGAAAGATCGTGGACTCGTGTCGTGTTGACCTTTGTGGAATTTCTTTGATCTGATCTTTTAAACGCTGTCAATGGCGTTGTTGGAGAAAATAAGTAAAGGTTGTGTCAACACGCACACACGCACGCACGCACGCACGCACGCACGCTCGCACGCACGCACGCACGCACGCACGCACGCACGCACGCACGCACGCACGCACGCACGCACGCACGCACGCACGCAC
>DWQK01001371.1:0-15845 GCA_018231225.1 Noctuana stator
ACTATCCTATGTGTTAATCCAAGTTACCCTCTATGTGTGTGCCAAATTTCATGGAAATCGGTTCAGCAGTTTTTGCGCGAAAGAGTAACAAACAAACAAACAAACATACAAACTTTCGCATTTATAATATTAGTAGGATTGTATGTACTATTTATACTATAGTTTCTATTGTCTGTACGAGTTATACCTTGCCTAAAAATTCAATAAAACTCCTTGCCTTAGTAAAAGCGGCCTCAAATGTAAATTCCTTCAAGTAATCTTAAGCAACATGAAAACTTTAAAAACAACAGAAAAAACATACCTACCATAACCATATTTAGAGTTCGCAATATTCTAGTAATTTATGCACACGGAGTAGGTTTGTCAGTACCAACTAGGCAACTGCGTGAATTTATGTTCTATCTTATGGAAAGTTTCACTATTATTTCCATAAAAGGCTTTATGCGAATCAAAGCGCCATAATATAATTAATTAAAATAAAATATGAATAAAGCAATATTGCAGACTGCGGATTCAAATGGCTTGTAGCGCTTTAGAGACAACAATACATTGGCCAACAGTGAATTATTGACTACAAGTCAATGAACTTAGGTTTAGTTGGGAAAATACAATGCCATTACTAATTTAAGAGTGTCAGTATCGTAACGTAACTAATATTACCTATAAAGAGAGCCCAAAATTAGTAAGTTTATTAAGACCGTGAATCTTTGGAACAATTTAATTTTTTAAAACAATTGAAGAAATGATGTTTTACGTCATCCTAAAAAAAAATTAGTAGGAGAAATAAATATGTACCTAGTAATTTTATTTCGAATGTTGTACTTTGTTTTATATCTATGTAATGTATATTTTATTTACTTTAAGAAAATGCGCAAGTCCTACCAGAAATTGATCTTAAACCGAACACAGCAAATCAATTTGCGTTGAAATAGTTTACCCTCCCATAGAATTTATAAATAAGTTAATTAAGGTAAAACCTATACCTACTGCTGACACCTAAATCAAGTTAACAAAAGCCATTGTTATAAATTATGAGTATCAGACACTATATTTAATTTAATAGATGCCACCAGAAGATGTGATGTCAGCACGCAACGATTATTTTAGCCAAGATGATCGCACGTCGTGACGTCACTCATTACTCCATCTTCATAATGAATAGCTTTGCCCTTTATAGTAAATTAAGCTGTAATTCTCAAAGATCACACCAGGTAACAGCCCTGTGGAATGTGGTTTGATTATAGAAGTGCAACTACTAATAGGTAAGTACCTACTTACTATAAAGTTTTATACTACTTCGCCAGCGTGATTTTCATAGTTAATTGAACCAAGAAATCGCGCTGTCCCGTAAAACTTTCACCCCGTTTTTCACCCCGTTTTTCAATTCTCAGAAAATCCTGTCTTATCTATCTATTAAAGAATACACTCTCCAAGTTCCAGATCCTAAAATCCGCAGTTAAACCATGCTTTAATCTATCAGTCAATCAGACATTTAAGACAAACCATTTTATAATAATACCATAGATAACACTGTAACGTATTTATTTAATAATACAAATAAGTACTGAAATCAGAATTGAAGGCTACAGCGTTACGCTCTAGAAAAACTTTTACAGAACAGTCATGATCGCAAACGAAACGCTTGATCATTGATCAAATCCAAACTGAATGAAGATCACAGATAGATATAAACAGTTTAAACAATATAATGGCAAGATACGTTATAAAGCAAATTGTGCAACAATGATAGTATCTTGAAAACGGCCAATGCGTTTTCAATTAACGTGCTTTCGCTAACTCAGCGGTTTCTAAACAATACTACGAACGGGTGTCAACACTTTCGACATACCCTCAAAGATCGGAATTAACAAGGTGGTAAAAAATGTAGTAGATTTACACTGAGTTGCAAGTAAGTATATGCTTTAAATTTAATGACATATTAAAATACTTTTTGTTTTCTTTTCCATTAAAGTAGGTACATATTTTAAGGATAGCACGAGACTAATAGAGGCTTTATCCCTAATGACGCTTCTTGCAATTCTACGTTAGTGCCATTAGGATATAGTATAGCATTGCTAGCCCTATTTTTACCGAGCAACGATTGCAAAATAATATTATTATGATTTTTAAAATTGTAGTACCTTACAGTATGGGACGACAATTTAAAGTTCATATTTATAAGTAAACTGAACTTAAGATTGAGAGCAAGATAGATGTCAATCATAAATTTAGTTATTAGTTATTATTGCGGGCCGTAATTTTAAGAGTATCAAAATAATTCTTAGTAGAAACTGTAGAAGTTAAGTGGCATAAACACCTATCATTTCATACGAATACGAAGTGGAATCAAGGGCAATAATCGGACTAAACTTCCGTAGCTATTGTCCACCGCAGACATAGCTGAATGGAACTCAATATGGCCATTTCGTACATAATGTACGCACACTAGGCCGCTCAATTTAAGCATCATGTGCGGTCGAAAGTGCGGAAAGCGCCTGATGATAGTTAAAAACAATTATCCCTAACGACATTTTGAAATCAACTACGTATGGAGGCTATGTATGGAGTTCCAAATGTCTTAAGAGTTTAACTTCGCCTTCTGGCTTCATTTACGTTACTCACTTTGTTTGAAATATCTCATTCTGTACGAGCATAAACATTATTTAACGCTACTATAATTCGCATTAGAGAAATATGCTCAAGGCTTTCGTGTCGTGGAGACAGACCGTGCCCAGCCGTGGGAGATACAAAAGGGTTGAAGGCAAATATTATTTATTTTATTTCAATATAAACATATCTCTTACATATCTCTTGTTTGCTGCAAACTGTTGTTTTGGAGCTACGGAGACTAATTAACATGAGTTAATTAGTTTGTAAGTCTGTATTTACTTATTCAATAGATACACAACATGTATAAACAACCTTGACATTCCCGAAACATTTTATTATCAATACTTAGGTATTGCAGAAAATTAATTAAAATATTTTATTTATTCCTATTGCTAATTAGTTCATCCAAATATCGAAAACATCTTGATCTGATCTTATCGAATCTTGTGGGTATGGCTAGATATATCTACTGCTCTTTAAGGAACCTCGGTTTACATATAACTAATAATATTAAAAACATCAAGATTTCCATCCGTTGACCTAATAACATATATATTAATTAATTTATAAAAAAATTAATATGTAGGAAGCGATGTAATTTACATAATTTTTGTTATTCTTGTTCCAAATATCACGAATTCGCGTAATCTATACATATAAAATGCTTTGTCTTTACTTGAATGACTGATGGATCAATGCACAGCCTAAACCGGTGATCTTGCAGCAGAATCTAGTCTATAAATGTAATAATCTATTTAAGCAACAGGTAAATCATACCCACTCACTCACAGGCAGAGTTTATGAGTAGAAGACGTCAAGAACTGGTTCGATTTTTTTTTGCATACGGGGCATAGACTCTAAAATAAATTCTTGAAGTCTGCAATCTGCCGCCTATAGACAAGGACGATATCAGAGGCTCCGATACGTTGCAGTTCTCATTTAATAGATAAGCTGTTGTCCGAATATTTATATACTTACCTGGCAACATTTTTTATTACGAAGCTGGCTCTTTTCACATATTTATATTTTTAGTGGTTATTAACCTTTGCAATTATAAAAAATGAAATATATACCATAAGTGGAATCTTAAATTGTTGCCGGTTTCAATGAACCCAATGGACTTGTTTATAAGTACCTATATCTAGGTGCTTGGAAGAAAGAGAGAGAGAGAGAGAAATGGTCTTAAGTTGGGGCCTCAATAAAGAAAAAAACTGTCAATTGTTTGTGTTGTCATCGGGTGTTGACAACTAGAGAAGTTGCCAACAGTTTCAGTGGAAATGCATATTTACGAGTATACTCTTAGGGTACAGGAACATGCGTTTCAACTTCCCACATTCATAAATTAAACAATTGGTTGGACAAAGAGGAAACAATAATATTACGATTGGTCACAAAATTAAAATTAGCTTTTGTAAGTTTACACAAAAATACCTATTATTAGCGTCCTTTACAAACAATAATAATATTGTTTCATTTGTGTTAATCACACGTGACAAATTTAATTTGTGCCAGTTTTTGGTGAGAGTCACGTTAGATCAGGCAATTCCAAACTTGTATCTATTTTCGTGTCTAGATCTCTAGACACTAACGTAAAGAAGAAAATGTGGTCGCTCGGTATGAAGAAACAATCGGTTTCAGAAAAATAGAATTCCTTTCGCTGATACTAATCTCCGATTCTTTTGTGAGTTAGACAAAGGGAGAATTTTTATCACACACATAGTTGATCGATAAACCACTTAAACTATGGTGTTATGCATTTTGACATTGGAAATGTTTTTTCGTTGGCTCCAGTGTAGGTTCCGATTTTACGAAAAAATGCGATCGCCTTACATTTCGGAGAGTTGTGAAGATATAATATTTAAAAGAGTGTCAAAAGACGCGTATTTATAAGAGATGTAAGGTGCAAAAATAATTATTCAACAAGTCAAAAATGATAAAAGGTATGGCGGAAATAGTGAAAAAATATTAATTATTTTCCGAATTTTCGATTTTGGCGCTCGACATGTTGAAAACAAAAAATGATAGATATCAAAAATTTGTGATAACTCCTCTGGACAATTTAGTCAGCTATAATTTGAGCTTAAAACAAAGACGATCGGATTAAGGGTTTGCCCTACAGCCTAAACTTTTTGAAAAAAATCCCAGATTTTTTTCATCATATTTTATGAGCGACAATATTTTTTCGAATTAATTACCTTCACATGCCTTTTGAGAACTTTATGTAGAACACCCAGACATGCAGTTTTGTCACTATGTTTTCCTTGACAGCTAATGACATTTAAATGCACACTACTCGTTCGTTCGTACATTCGTTCGTTCGTTCATTCGTACGAGCCCCTGGATTTGAAGCTGGTCCTACCTGGTAATAAGAGGCTTAGAAACCGTTGGGGCATCACCGCAGTTTTAATAAATTAAATTAAAGTTAAAAAATGTTTGAGTAACTACTACTACGATACGAGCAAAAACTACCCGAGACATGAAACCGGATTTCCATACTGAATAAATATGATAATGAATAAATTGAATGAAAAAAAATCCCAGAATAAGTCAGTATTAGCTAGGTACGTAATGTATTATGTTTAAAAACGTTTATCAGTTCTAAATAATGTTAATAATGTTTTATCAATGAAAGTGGCAATGAACTTATTTTGTGGCCACTGCCGTGGAAGATGATTTCAGAATTTCAGCATGGTACGCATATTTTAGTTTCAGTTCCAAATGGGCCCTGCGGTAGGAAACCGGGCGTTCCTCAGATCCCGGAGCCCCCCCCACAATGCCCTGAGGCAGGCCACTGGGGGTTTTGGTGAGAAAAAAATCTGTCATAACCTGGTATCACTCGCTACCAGCGACTATCTACCCGGGTCCGCGGGTACCTTTAGAAGGTTTACCCCCCGACAAAAAAAGTTATATTTAATTTCATTCCAAACTCCTAAACTTGGAGGTAACTACCGTACGTAACTTTACCGTACAGATTTAATTAATCTCTTGTCATAAGTTTACTTAAAATGAAGAGTCAATTTAAAGATCTCGTAAAACTATCATAGAAAATAAGTGCTGTGAAAATATTGTTCAGTTGACTTCGCTAAAAGTAGGTTAATTTATGCTGTAAAATTTTAATGTCCGTTTCCACGCGGTAGAAGTCGCGAGCATTAGTAATAAATATAGGTGATTTTGATTTTGGGCCTCATGAGCCTAATAAATTCAAAAATATCCTTATTGACTGTCCTGCAAAGTTGTAATTTTATAGACACAATGATAATTTTTATCAGCAGGATACAACATACAGAAATTGTGATTTATTTCAGTACCAAATGTTGCTGTCGAAACGTGTTATTAGGTAAATCGTGTATTTCGGAAATAATAATATGGAAATATTAACAATGAACGTAATAGTTTTATGTTATCTGTACTAATATTATAAAGAGGAAAGATTTGATTGTTTGTTTGTTTATAATGAATAGGCTCCAAAACTACGGGACCGATTATAAAAATTCTTTTACCATTAGAAGGCTACATTATCCCTGATAAATATAGGCTATATTTAATAATAATATAAAGCTGAAGAGATTGTTTGTTTGAACGCGTCAATCTCAGGAACTGCTGGACCGTTTTTAAAAATTCTTTTTGTATATGATAGCTACATTCATGTGTAAGGTTATCAAGCATTACGTTACTATTCTTAACGCGGGTAAAACCTTTTGGCACGGCTTGTAAATAATAATTTGGTTTTAACCTCTCTATTGTTATTTTAGAATTTGATTAATTTACTTTTTGTTTTTCTTTGTACACCTGTAAATGTAAAAATGGTTTGAACTACATGCTATTGTGACACAATTTTTGTATTTACCCATATTTGTGCAAATAATAAAAATGTCTTTGTCTTTAAAAACATGAAACATATATTATAATATTAAATATACATACATACAAACAACAATTTTATATTTTCCTGAGTATTCATTTACAGAAGGCTAGAAAATCGGCGCGTTACAAGAATAGATAAACGAAAAAAATAAATACGTATTTCCATTGCATATGCTTATTATGCAATGCATAATCGGAGTCTAAAATACTTAAAGTCACAAATTAAATTTACTATCACTTTTTAGCATACAGCCAGTTTTCATTTGATTACTATGTGTGTATTTTAAAACGCGTGTCGCGGGCGTAATTTAGTCTTTGTATGATCATTCACTGTTTACAATTTGCATCTGGACTGCCACAATTGTATTTGTTTCAACTCATGTGACACTTACAGTGTTAGTTGATTCATATCATTCCGCCGGTTAATATGTAAAATGTAAATGTACGTATTAGTAACGTTATTGTAAGAAAACGATTATTTAAAACATTAACGATGATGTCAGTGTTAATGTTATTACTGTGTTTAGTGCTCAGTTTTGCTCACGGACAATCGGTAACAAAAAGTAACGTAGCATTTGTGATTGACGATACGTCATCTATGGGAAAAGAAATTAATCAGGTTAAAGATAGGGCCCGGGCGTTATTTAAAGCAGTGATCGATTCCAAAAATTCTAAAATAGATAACTTTATACTAATCACCTTTAACGACTATGAAGTTTTTGACAAAAAGAAAAGACGGTATTACAACGACATGAATCGTGAAAGTGAGTATAACAGTTTTTTTTTAAATGTAAATGAGAAGCAAACCAGGGGCCTTATTAACATCAAAAATTCGCACTATGACGCACATTCCACGCATAATTCCACTATTGGTGCAGAACACGTAGTGTACAGTACTTTTGGAGGCGTGGCATGTTCGGACCCACGTTTAGTTTTAACCGCGTTATGACATCACAGGTTATTGATAAGAAATCTCGTGTGGCATAGCGAATAAGGCCCTAGACCTGCTATTAAATGGCCACAGCAACCATAGACAAAGATACCTGTGATCATACGTCAATGCAATTTGTGAGGGCTACGCAAGATGGTTTTAGTCGATATCTTGCTAGAAAAGCATTGCTAGAATCAGTTTACGACGACTTTTATTATTTGACTTTTCCTATTTATGTCTTTGTAATTTATTATTCTTCTTGCTTTTTTGTTTACTACTTTGTTATTATTTTATACTTAATAAACTTACATTCATTATTTCAGTTGCTTGTTCTTGCTGTCTTACTTCAAATTGTAAGAAAACGATTATTTTTCTCATTTTAGCTATTAAAGTAAGAGCGAATACGAACGATCCTGATAAATTCTTAAAGAGTCTTTCTGAAATAAAAGTGTCGGGTGGCGGAAAATGTCCGGAACTTTCTATGGCAGGCATTAAACGGGCAGTGGAGGAGTGTGCATCCAATTCATACATATACGTATTTACTGACGCATCCGCTAAAGATCACTTATTAGCAAAAGAGGTTGTTAATATGGCCCAAATTAAATCTATTCAGGTAATTGTTTCATTACAAATACAGAGTTTAAATAGCTACAATAAGTTACAAAGTGTGACATTATACGACCTACCTACAAGTGAAAGAAAACTACTTATATATTTATATACACATTACACACACTATCATATATAAGTATACATGTATATGTATACATATATATGTGTGTGTGCGTGTATGTGTATTTGTAGTACTAGCTGAAATAGGCTCAATTAATTTTGTGACTCATCTATGCCTAAAAATAAAAATAAGCAAAATTCTACATAAACTACACGTCATTAAAAATCTTGATTTATATTTTTTATGATTACAGATAACTTTTCTCTTGACTGGAACTTGCAAAAAGGATTACGATGAACAATACGAAGTGTACAATACATTGGCAAATGCAACCTCCGGAGAAGTTTTTAATTTAGGAAAACAAGATATAAACCAGGTGATTTCAATCACTCTTAGAAATAATTTACTTTTCATAATTGAAAATACTATGAAAATTGTTATAATACTCAATCAGATGAAATGGTATTTATATTTCAGATAACCGATTACATAATACAGTGTATTCAAAGCCGAAAAACGAACATAGGAAATGTACCGTTCAGTCCAGGATCCACCAACATTAACGTGTGTATTTAAACAATTATTTTTACTTGGATAAGTTAATTTAATGGAGTATTTTCACAAGCAATTCAAATGAGATCCTTTTATTGAGCTGTCAAATTGCGACTCCTTCATACATTTTGTATGACAAATACACATTTTGACCTCATAATTTCATGAGTTCATTGACAGATTTTTTTATCGATTCAAAGGAAATAAAAATTAAAGTTATTAAACAATGTGAACGAAATTATATTTTTTGTAATTTTTTATTGTTTACTTTTATATGAATAAAATCTTTTAGAATGAATTGTAATGTATATGTAATGAAAATTATAAATATGTAAACAGAACGGGCAAGATAAATGAACGTCATCATCACGGGTTCGAACCCCGGCGGGGCAAAAGTTTAAATGATGGATTTATGTTTTCTGTTCTCGGTCTGGGTCTTTGTGTATTTGTCTCTGTATGTGTCCATAGCACCCACGATATAGGGAATCCTAATCCCACTACTCTGCACTGGTCTTCTCTAATACATGAGAAAGGCCTTAGTCAACCACGCTGGCCAAGTGCAGTTTGGGTTTTAACACAAAACTTTTTTACATTTTATACAGGTTACTGTTTTCAGTTCTATTTTGTAATGTTCTTTTTTCAGATCAAAGTGGACAATGATATGAAAAATCTTTCTATTTCTGTCAACGTTGGTAAAGGAAACCAGGTCAATGTCAATTTGAAGAATCCGCAGGGCAATAAAGTTGATACCACTAACATTGTGAATAAACCAAATTCAAAAGTAAGTTCGTGTAAATTAATTTTAATGTAAAATAACTATTAGGTAATTAAAAAGATTAAAACCAGGTAATAAGTCATCCAGTACGGAAATCGCGGGGGACCATTTCTATCATCATCTTTTAGGAAATTTCCTGTTTCAAATTGAGTACTTACCTCAAAACTTTTCTACTCACCACGTAGGTACATAAAAAAATGTATTACTTTAAATAAATATGTAGAGCTCAAAGGTTAAATTACTAAAATTCTTATTTTTCAGCCACTGTGTATTTTTAACCAACTTCAAAAAAATAGGAGGAAGTTCTCAATTTGACTGAATTTTTTTATGTTTATTACCTCATAGCTTTTGACGCCGTAAACGTATTTGTTTTTTTTTTTAATTGAAAACCGACGCTTCCCATTTGGATTTTTTTATTTGGTCCAGTTCTGACAGCAGAATCCACGAGAAAACCATAATATAAGTCTTGAAGTATGTGCACGACAAATTTAAAGTCGGTTTTTTTGGTAACGCGAGTTATAATTATTGTGTTTTATTTTATAATTTGAACAGCCATTTATTTATCTTTAACATTTTTTAAAGGTTGTGGGTGTAGCAAACCCAAACAACGGAGTATACGTAGCAACAGTGGATAGCACTGGCACTGGAACCGCGACGATAAAAGCCTCTATAAGCATCGATTTCCAGTATGGCTTTAGTGCCGTTGAATTGCCATCTATGACGAACACAAGAACCCGACCAATAAAAGGTTTAACCTTTAATTTTATCTTCACCGTTGAAAAATATGTTTTTGCTATTTAAGTTAATATAATACAATTATACATGACGACCGGTATGGTGTAGTGGTTACTATGTAAAAATATAAATGCTGAATTTAGATTTCTGTTCTCGGTCTGGGTGTTTGTATAATTGTCTATGTACCTATGTGTTCATGTGGATCCTAGTGTGAGGCTGTGAGTGTGAAGCGTTATATATACATTTAAGTACTTATTTTGCTTTTTACAACTTCTCAGCAAACAACGTTCCATTTTTTACCTTCCAAAAGGAGGTTCAATGTTCAGCTGTAAGTAACTTTCCCTTTCTATATATTAATTTTATAAACATATTTTCCAATTTGCAGGAGAAAATTCGTATTTATACATAAAACTGGAAATAACGGGTGATGCTGACGTTGACTTAAAAACCGTTCTAATAAATGACATGAACGACAAAGAACTAATGAACTTATCTGTAACAGTTGTAAACGAACAAGAAAAGATTTACACAACTCCGCAATTCAAGCCCCCAGATACCACTTTTAAAGTTTCAGTAAGTAAAAATTAACATTTAACTTTATACCTATTTAATAGGATTCTAAAAACATGCGTACGTCGTAGGATTATCGTAGAAATTTGATAAAATATAGGTATAATATGTATTTTGTATATATCAGCGTGTTATGTGTTTGGACGCTTGGACTTCGACACAAGCTTTATAGCAAGTATATAAATATGGAAATGTCCTACTACTAATTATTCCACATGGTCACCATTGCCTCAATAAAAGTATCTCTATCAGCCACACAGCCCTAACCAAAACTGTTGAAAAATGGATTCTTAAGGCACCGGTGACATAAATATTTAAGCCTGAGATACTCGTATACTCGTATATTTAGTTGCGTGAAAATTTTATATTTCAGATTCTAGTGGTAAATAAGAACGATGGTAAAGAAATTATTAGAAATGCACCTACACCTGTTACACCACAGGAACCTCCCACTGGTAAAACTGCTTAATATTAAAACTTATTTCTCAAATGTCTTTGTAAAGTTGTTGAATAGTATGTACTTATACTTACTGTGTACGTCAGTTAGGTATGGACAAGTTACATAATATATGTAAAATAGGCTTTAATATTTACAGAAAAAATAGAATATAAGCACCCTACAGTTACAATAGATGGCGGATCGAAAATTAACGTTAAATACGATGACCGACTAGTATTGGTATGTAAAGTAAAGGCTTACCCGAAACCTACTATTGTGTGGGAAGATGAAGAAACCAGTGCAGAGTTACAGTCAACTGTAAGTATCTTACTCAAACTAATAGTTCACCACAATTTAATGGTAGTTGCAAATTTGTACCCAGACCCACCCTATAAACTTTAGTAAGCTAAAACTATTGCTAAAACCGCATTTACTACTATCTGCAATAAAGTAGATAATATACCTATGTGATCTAGCTCAGTTACACACCCAATAAACATAATTATTAATTGAAATTAAATAAATTTAATATTAAAGTAAAATATAAATATTCTACAATTAAATATAAAAGAAATATCACTAAATATGTACATCTATTTAATTTTAATAATTTACAGACTGCAAAAGTTGAAGAACCATATGACTATATTAGTATCCTGGTAATTGACAAAGTGACAAAAAATAATAACTATAAATGTAAGGCGACTAGTGATCCAAACTCAGGCACAGTGACAGAATCAATAAAAGTTGAAACTACCAGGCCAAATTTTTGGAATGTTGTCAAAACTCCTACAGGTAACATTGCTATAGTGTGTGTGCTACAGTGTGTGACAACACTCGTATTTTGAAGAAAGCAGAATTCCGCTTATTGTATGGGAACCAAAAAAAGAGGTTGTCTGGAAATCAAACATACTTAATCTGAAAAAATTGATTATTTTTTCTTGAATTTTACGATGTTTTAATATTTATTTTGCTAATCAAGGTAAAGACAAATACAACAAATTAAAAATGAAAATTGATATATTCAACTTTGTTTTATTAAAATAGATTCAAGAAAAATATTATGATAATAAACTTTTTCTTTCAGATACAACTATAAACTTTGGAGATGTCGGCAAAGTCCATTGTAAAGTAGATGCATGGCCACCAAGTGTTATAACATGGCACAAGGATGGTAAAGAACTAACAACTGATGCAGATTTTGCTATATCTGATGATAAAACAACGCTTGTGGTAAAGAATATGCGACCGGAGTTAAAGGGAAATTATTTTTGTAAAGCTTCTAACAACGACAACTTTAATACTTTAAAGTTTACGATCAGTCTATCTGGCGTAGGTACGTATAATTAATTACGTAAAGAGCAATGATTTCTATTAATTCAAAACAAATAAGATTATCTTTTTAATTTCTAACGTTTTTGTTATAAAATATAATATTTTAAAATTAATATATTTAATATGTTTATATTTTAATATGTTTTTGTTATAAAATATAATATTTTATAACAAAAACGTTAGAAATTTTTTTTTAGGTTCTTCATTGCTTTAAACTAATTTAAAATACTTTTCTTTCGATTGTTACAGATTTTCCCGTAATTGACAAATCACAAGTTTCCAGTAAAGTGACAAGAGGGTCAAAGGCTGTTATACTATGCAGGTATTTTATTATGATTTCATTATATTTTATTAATGTTATATTCTTGTTCATGTACCATGTGTGCCATCCGTGTGTAACTCATTTCTTTTAATACCCTTGATATTATTTAGGATCCTAATGGGGTTACCAACATCAACAATTACTTGGGAGTTTAAGAGACATGACGCAAGTGATTTTTTGACCCTTTCTGAAACAGACCAGGAAATTGTTATAGATCCAGTCGATTTGGATAATGCCGGTGTTTATAAGTGTCATGTGAAAAACTTTGTTGGAGAGGCATTCCATGAAACCACATTAGAAGTGCAATGTATGTACTAGTTTTATAAGTTTTCTTAAACTTTTCATTAAAATACTGATTGTAGGGGAAAGAAAATGTAAAATGTACTTATATAGGTTGTATTTGATTTTTTTTTTCATATAAAATTAAACATAAACTTTTTCATCCTATTTTAAACGATTCGTCCGTTTTATAGGAGATATCTTGGCGCTATCATTGACTACCTTAATCTTCATTTACACTTTTAATCAGTATTTGATATAATTATATTTTTACGGTGTAGTTCAATCTTAAACTATGTATAACCAACTCTAACATATGTTTTCGAGTAAGGTCTTCTTGTTTTGTTCCATCATCACTTATCAGAACATAATATTTATTTTAGATCCTCCCGAGATAGACAAAACTACAGTAAATATCATAGAAGCAGAAGGTTCTAAAGTAAAATTATCATGCCGGTAAGATTTAGTTTTCAAATTTATCAACTTTATCAATGTTGAAAAAATACATAATGAGAACTTTCAGTTCCAGAATTTCCGGTTTAGAACGGTATCATTTTTTTCTTTTCAGTATAGCTTGTACATTCCTATATCTATTTTCAGAATCATTAAAGGAATCCCAGACCCAGAGATAGTTTGGGAATTCAGAAAGAAAGGCACGACTGACTTCTTTACATTGCCTAATAAAGGGGAAGAAATCCTTAAGGACCCTGTAGATATGGACAGCGCTGGCGTTTATAGATGTCAAGCGAAAAACATAGTTGGGAATGACGTTCATGAAATTAAATTGACTGTGCAAAGTTTGTAAACGTATTACATTTAAATAAAATGCGACCCTTTTTTGAAATTGACCTTTATTTGTATGCAATTTTCGTTTTAGCTCCTCCTAAAATAGATAAAACAATTTCGACTAATATAGCTAAGGATCAATTTAAAACAAGTATAACTTGCAGGTATGTTTGCAACTATATAAATGATGGTACCAGAGCATATTAACTATAAATTTAACTATCTGTCACAAATTTTGACGAGTCGACAATATTTATTTCTAGAATCATAAAAGGACTTCCAGATCCAGAAATCTCTTGGGAGTTCCAAAAAAAGGACACTACTGCCTTCGTCAGCATTCCAGATACAGGACAAGAGATTTATATGGATCCTGTCGATGTAGATGATGCCGGTGTTTACAGATGTCGTGCGAAGAACTCACTTGGAAATGATGTACATGAAATCAGTTTGACCGTACAAAGTATGTATAACTTTCAAATGGTTTAAATATGACGACAAAGAATTTTAAACTATCTCCATAATTTTTTTTTAATATCTTCACCAATTAAAACTGTCTTGAATTTGGGGCGTTCTATTTAATTCCTCATTTATTATTATCATCTATTATAATATTATCTATTTTCATTTTGTTGACTATACTTCCATGCTGCTTATGTTTTAGGTCCTCCCGAGATAGACAAAAGAAATAATAATATAATTGCCAATAGAGGTTCTAAGGCGATCATACCATGCAGGTAATATTATTCAAATCTGATAATATAGATGTTCATTGAAAATAGATGTATGCGCTAGCTAAATTGATTTTTATTTTTCTCTAGAATAATTAAAGGGATCCCAGAACCAGAAATCTCTTGGGAATTCAAAGAGACAGGTACAAGTGACTTCGTTAATATTCCAGACAAAGGACAAGAGATTGTAAGAGACCCAGTTGGTTTACACGATGCAGGCGCTTACAAGTGTCGTGCCAAAAATACAGTCGGGCGACAGTTTCATGAAGTCAAATTGACCGTTCAATGTAAGTCAAATATTCTCACTGTTAATTTGTACGATTTCAACGTACCGATAAATCTTAGCCAAGTCTCGTAATACTATTAATAATAATTATTTTATAACTCGATTAATACAGCATGAATATTTCTTAAAAAAATCTAATACTGATTGCTAATCAACAATGAATGAATCTAATTTTGCGTTTATGTTTAAGATGCACCGGAAATAGACAAAAGTAAATACAGTAGCATTGCCAAGCAGGGTTCTAAGGCTGTCATTTCATGCAGGTATGTGACCTCAAAATAGTTTATAAATAGTAGTCGGAATTATGGGTGTAATGTTATTACGTAAAAAAGTTCAAATTTTGATTCTTCGACTTCATCAATACATAATCAGGAATATATCAGAAAATTCATTATATTATAATATTATTAATTTCTATATGTATTTCGGAGTATAACTACTTCGCAAAGAATGGAAACTTCTGACGCAGTCTCTACACCACTATTAATCCTTATAACGTTAGCGATAATTCCATACATACTTAGATTAGCTGTAGACAAAAATATTTATTGTACTTTTTTGATTCTACGTAGGCTCTTGTTTTCAGGATCATAAAAGGAATCCCGGAACCTGATATCAGCTGGGAATTCAAAAGAAAGGACACAAATGACTTCCTTAGTATTTCAGAAATTGGCCAAGATATTCATATTGATCCAGCTGATGTGCAAAATGCCGGCATTTACAAATGTGTGGCAAAAAATTCTGTAGGACAGGATTTTCATGAAACAGAATTAATTGTGCAATGTTAGTATGATTCAATACAGAAAATTTTATAGATAATTAAAGTTAGAAAAACAAAAGACATGCTTTAATAGCAAGCCAGACTCAAAATTAGAAAATATTTTTATAATACATAATAGCCCCGCTGGCAGTGTGAATTACAAGCGATCACATTGTTAAGCAACGTCGGGCGCGGCCGGT
>DWQK01001372.1:0-15842 GCA_018231225.1 Noctuana stator
CGCAATACAAGATTCTCAGCTGGATCGAACGTTCGGTGAGCGTTCGGTCGCGTGCAGCGGCACGACACGTCAGCAACTGCGTACCGAAATTGAAATATTTCCTCATGATGAGCTCGGAGCGGGGCGCCCGCATGCCCAGTTCGGGCAGGTTGGCCGTCGTGATGCCCAGCGGGTCCACGTCGGCCGCCAAGTGCCCGCGAGCCTGCCACCAACCCGCCACCACCACACTTTTAACCATCCTCCACGACCCAGCGACTCTTTTTTGTTATGTTAAGGAACCAACCAAGAATGCACGCTACCTGATATTATGCGGTCGCTGCACTTTCCAGATTCCACATTCAAAACCAAACAGAACCCAAGTCCTAACTAAGGTTGTACGTGGATGCGTTGCTACTCCCCGGGACTGATATATTCGACCCATAATTAAAATCTCCCATTCACACCTTTCTGACCAAAACCACAATTGCTTCACGGTGGAAAAGGGTGCCGGTGATACTTTAGAGATAAATAAGAAAAACTGCACAGCAAAATTGTGAGTTTACGTAGGTGTCATTTTGTCAAAATTTAAATAGTTAAATTTCGTCGCTAGGTCGTGTTACTTGACACGGTCTTAAAATAGAGTGAAACCGCATTGCTGGTTAGTTGCAATTTTGATTAATTAACATCAAAGTTAACATCCCAACTAAGTGACTCGATCGTTTCCAACTGGAAACATACGAATTTTTGCATCAATTACCTACTATGTACTATATAGTAGGTAATTAATACATTAATGAACCCATCAATCCAAAAATCCCATATTTATTCTAAATAGTTAAACAACACAACGTCGTGTGCTCCCGTGCAATTGCATACAAATGGTTCATTATATGTGGATTTGCTTTAGATTATAATAATGTGTTTATGAATAGGATTTCAATTTAAACATACCATGGAGCACACTTAATAAGAGGGACACAAGAACGCCAACAATCATAAAACAAAATACGAATAAAATACTGTTAAATCGCAAGCTGTATCGTTGTTTTTATATAAAGTTTTGATGAATGTGTTTTCTTTGAAGTTACCATTAACATGTACTAAGACATTGGTACATAATTTTTGCAAACAATTCGAAGTCATCTCTTAACCCTTAAAAATAACGTGTTCCTGACGAAAAGAAACTCAGTCAGAAATTATTTAATACAAGATCATAATGTGCAAACAATAATAAATAAATAAATAAATAAATAAATCTAAACTGTTCACAATAACGTGTAACTAGAGAATGTGGTCACCTGATAACTTCTGATGATCGCCTGTACAGCGAGATGGTCATCGATTATCTTCTCGTTAATCGGAGATCCTGCAACAAAGAAAGATCGTTTCAATATTAACTTATTTCTTATTTCTCAAAGATACTTTGGTGCAACTTGTGATACTTTAATTGCAGCCTTTGCAATTTCCGAAATTAAATCCAAGGGAAAGATTGAGGTGGTCAAAATAAAGTTAGGTAGTGTAGGTGCTTAATTTAGCTAGCATAAATTCTATTTCATCTAATTCCGATATCTATTAAACTTAATCTGTCAAAAAATAATCTCGTAAGTAATGTGGAAAAAACTAGTTTTCGTTAGCACTTTTATAAAAACATTAACATAAGGGTTTACAGTATTAACACCTGTCAGGTGGATCACGTACACACAGGCGCTGAGTATAAAGTAATATAGCACAAAGTTAAGTGAAGTAACAACGTAACTTAGCGGGGGGAACTGCTTAATGCATAATAATATATAATATTTTTTATCCAATATGACATTTAAAACTTATTTTACACTGAAATCTTATCTACAAAACACGAACCTGCAGCAATGGATGGCATGCCACCACCTGCTGGCACCAGCGAAGTGAGAGGCACCTCGTTCTTGGAGTAGGGCGCGAGGTTCGGTGGGGATGTGTAGGCGACGCCGGGCTGTGCTCCGGCCGTGGCATTGCGGAAGAAAGCATCCCAAGACTTGAAAAAAAACATTAAAAATCTCGGCATTAATCGACTTGAAAAAATTGTCGATCCACCTGAATTTTTATCATACAAAATTTTGTGTTGACTTCATGTAGGTACCTACAGGGACCACGACGACCAACATGCATGTGTTTAAGTATGATGAATAATCATAATTCATTAAAACCTTGCAATTATTTAAATATTAAACACAAAACATTATGGAATAGAATATTTCTGACATCACGCTTCTGAGAAAAACCATTGTTACAGGAAAACCAAATTTAATTTAGTGTTTCCTTATTCAATACATACTCAGTTCTGATCAATATCTTTTATTCTGCCTTAAATTTTTGTTCCAAATTAAATATTATATGAATGGAATCGAATGCAAAATTCGAAGAGTAGAAGTAAAGTCCTTTTTATGTGGTAATCGTTAAATTATGTGTTAATGACTGAAACCTAATAGGTACTTTACTTTTTATTAGTTAGGTAATGGCTTCATTTAGTTAAAGAATACAATATAAATAAGTATTTACAATAAAATAATGAGTACATTACTTATTAGGAAACTCAATATAGACCTCAAACTAAACCCAAAAGTAAACTTGGCATAATCGTAACTCGTAAACATGTTTGACATGACGATACGAGCAATTACGAGAGATACGCTGACGGATACAAATCATTTCAGATAAGATTCTTCAAGCGATAACCGGATTAAGTTAGACGTGTCTCGCAAAATTGACCTTCCTTGTAATGAGAATTTCACGACCTTAATTCGGCTAACACGTTACCATTGAAATTTATTCGTAACATGACGTAGGCATCCTAAATAAACATGAGAACTGTTTTGTGAAGTAAGTACCTACAATACATGGCTAAAATTTTTACATAAATACCTATTTGGTCGCAAATATGCTTCAAGAATGATTTCATGCAACGTTATTATATAACCACGGATCCCGATGTCAAATCTCTCTCTCTATACCGTGTGTCAATATATTAAAAAAATTTCATTATTAAAATACTTCAGACAAAACATTAGGTAAACAAATTAACTTTAATGAAACAAGCAAACAAAATATAAAATTTCGTTTTATACATATTAAGCAGATTTCATATCTTTATACCTACACAGTGATATTTTTTATTTTATAGAACGCATAATAACGTTCCTAGAAATTCACAAATATTTAATTAATTCCTATACTTCCTATCATTCCCTTGTCAAGTACTTAGCTACCCCAATAAAGTGAAACGTGATTAGTAATGTGCCAAGTATTCGCAGTACTGTGTGAGTGGGCGTGTACTCGTACATTCCCTAAACCAAAAATATAGTTCATTCAAACATTACATTCTCCAGATGTGTGTAAAACACAGGTCACACACAGTCAAATAAATAAACGCTTCACACTCACAGCCCCACATTAGGATTCCCCGTGTCGTGGGTGCCATGGACCCGGGACGCTTCGGATGGTGAACTGGCATGGTAACCACTACACCACGCAGGTCGTCAAATGATAGTTATGGTTATTATCTGTAGTTTAGATACATACGTATTACGAGTACCACACCTACCAACACACACATGCATCACCTAAAAGCTGAATCGCACATGACGCAATGCGACAAGAAAAACATACAGACAAATAACCTGAATTATTCAAAAACACCTATACGCATGGTAAGAAAACGTAATCATCATCAAAATTACATATTGTAATGATATTTTAATTTTATATCTCGCTCAGATACATTTTTTTCCTATTCTTACTTAACGTAAGTGTTGCATACTTAGTCAACTAATTCTTTAAGTTTTTAAAAATGAACTTTCAAAATAATATTTAAGTACCTAACAAACAGTTAGAATGTGTCCCGTCGGTCTGCCATTGTAAGGGTCCTTCGAATCGAACCCTGAATAGCGTAGCATCTGCAGTAATATAGCTTTAATGATGAATTTAGATTTCTATTCCTGGTTTTGGTGCTACGCTAGTGCCGTGTGCTTGTTTCTGTGTATGTGATGTAGGTACGACGACAGTACATAAGAAATCTTGTGAATGTAAGCATTATTAGTGTTAATATAGTGCCTTAATTAACTCATCAAAAGCTAACGAGGAGAAACATAAAATATACACTTGGTTTTAACACTTTTAACTAATTTGTAGATCTATATTACTCAAAAGCGGTGCGAACTGACTCTAATTTAAGCGTCATGATGAGACTTATGCGAATAAGTCAGAAGTGTTACTAGGAAGTATTTTATCTGTCTCTTAACAGGAAACTGTAAATCCATGGAGTGGAACAATAATTTTGTAAAATATACAATTACTAATTCATACATTTATTCATACAACAACTAATAAATTAAAAGTAAACTAATGAAAATGTCAAGTTTGATAAAACCGTCTAGACTAATCATAGACACCAGTTATCGATTAGACTAACGTTTGCACAGTGTTATCAATATTCCAAGTCCAAGATATAATACTGAGCTATAGATGATAAATAAAATTATTAATCAATAGAGTGATTGCGTCAAATCTTCTGCTTTATTAGAATTTATGCATTACGATTATAAAGAAGTTTTGCTAAGCTATATAAGTAGAGGTAAGTACCATCACTAGGATAGTGTAAGTACCATCACGTGATAGAGGATTACCTAGAATACTAGATGGTATTCTAGGTAATTGTTGTACTATTAAGCAATACTATACCAACATGATAAACTGTCGCATCGTTACATTTCCTATCACGATAAAATTATATTACACATGACATACTGATAGTTTACGCAAGTGCAACGCAATCAATAAAATATTCCAATACTATCTGCCTATCATAGACTACAAGACATTCATACAGTGTAAACAGAGCTAGTGAATTGCCTTGATAGACAAATTTAGGTAGTTATATTATATTATGTAGGTACCTACTTATTCGTTTCAATCAATCATACGAAACGATTAGAAACCTTGACTCTTAAATAAAGCTGGGTCACGGACTTTTCTAATGAGAAATTTTCTCCTTACGAACCTATTCAAACAGACGTATAAATATATTTTTAAATCCAACAAGGTTGTACACAACAGTCGCACACGCTGGGAAACAATTTGACTGTTAATGGATGTAGGTAGGTACCTATGTACTGACTACTGATAAGTCTGCTCATTCAACTTTTAGTTGCAATTTACTTTCCACCGACCACTGTACGACATAAACATAAGTCATTAAAACATGCATAGGTAAATGAAATCTTGAATAGGTATTAGAAATACTTACAGCGTGAACGGAGTTTGGGTCAGTGAGCCAGTTATTATACATGGTCTCCACATAAGCTGAACTGGATCCATTGAGGAAGGGCTCCGCTGCCGTCGAGCTCTTAAACCTTGAGCTAACCACCACTGCGGCATTCTATATGAAAAACCATTTGATAAATCTAATATCCTATTTTTGAGAGGTACATAGTACAACTAGTTATCACTTCCTCCAGCATAACTCGCAAGCAAGCCAGTTCTTATCAGTTGTCATTCACTCTTGAGTGTACGAAAATATGACTAACTTTGTAGTCATTATTTCTGTTTAAGACTCAAGCTCTTTATTCGACAACAATAGCCGCGTATCCTCTGAGAGTGTTACCTTATTTGAGGTTTAATGTACGCCGCCATGGGTTGTAGTGACCATTGGACAGGGAGGAGTTTTTATTCATTTTACAACTATTTTGACGAACTACTTGAAATCATCAAGCAGGACGACGGTAAAAGACAGATAAAAGTATTATTAATAGCTTATCACTTGAAGGGGCTCGACTCTATTGATATGATCGTAACATTGGACCGCTGAACTAAATTCGTCACTTTAAAAATAGTTTAACCATCTGTTCCATGGACGTAGGAACGCACGGCTTCGATATAGTTTAACAAACATTCTAACCTTTTTTTTAACTCAGCTGAGACTTATATTTAGTAACATAAAAACCAAAACTGAATTCATCAACTTTAGTCAAAACTAATGTTTACATAGGTAATTGATGAACCAGCAGCTTCCATTACTCTAGATTTTTTATCAAGTGAAACTGAACAGTAAACCATCATCAGATATACCTAATCATTACATGTAACTTTTAATCTTTCTCAAAATCACATGTCTTCACCATTATTGTCTTCAAAAAATATAAAATCAACTTCATAACAGCCTTTAAATTGCTTTGAATTCTTACCAATTGTATTTCTAAGTGCAAGTAATCTATTTAATGGAATAATTATTGTAAAGGTTAACAAAAGAGCCACTTAATATTTTTTGTTACTCGAAGTTGGCACAAAAACAGGTAACTACGTTGAAAAAGGAATCTTTCAATCCACATTATTTTACCAGGAAATACATTTATTTTTCTTGGTTGCATCCTTTATCTTCTTAATTTATTGCTTGAATGGACTATCTCAGAACAACTTGGAAAACTTTTCTGGAAAATTCATTTATACATACATGTTTGTATGTTAAAATAGCATTTATATTTTTTTTTTATATTTTGAAACAGCTACTTGTTTATCAATGTTTTATCTGATATTAAATTTTATCATGACAACAATGTCATGAGGATATAAGATAAGATTTTTAATGTCAAATACATTATCTAGGCTGACATAATCAGATTTCTTATGTTGAGGGGCAACAATGTTCAAAACATGGGATTTAGAATTAAAATAAGGGACAAACCATTATTTACTTTATCATTGGTAATCGTTTTTAATAGTTAAATATATAAAGAAAGACTTACTTTCTATAAAACATATTTTTGAATTGACTGGGCAGCCTTTAAAATGTACTCATTTTGAAACACAACTTATAAAAGTCCATGTAACAAATCAAAGTCAGCTTCAATTTGCAACTCAGGTTTTACATTATCAATACACAAGATTTAGAATTTTTAATCCTGGCGTTGCTGAACAAGGATAAAATTTACAACTACACACAATATTAGATGGCTAAATAGAACAGATTTTATATATAGCACTAAACACCCCCACCCGAACTTCCCACTGGTCACCACAGCACCATATGAGAGCATAGTTTTCTGCAGTATGGGACATTGTGTTGTGCTTTATTTTACTAAATTAAAGGGACACAATCAAAATCATTGTTGAAACACTGGACATCCTGAGAAATACGGGCCGCCTTGTGGCCATAACCTTAACCTTTTCCTTTCTGAGAAAAGATAAGATGATCTTTATCTAATCAAGTCAAAAACGTACTTGTTCTGTCCATCCATTTTTTATAAATCACTTTTATACATGGTATAAAGATTGAATTCTTACCTGGGGTTTGTTTAGAAGCCAAGAAGCGAACCTCTCAGAGTTTCCAATTGTGTTTGATGCTTTAAAGACCACCCTGGCACGATGCATGGTTAAATTTTTTGTAAATCTCTTTGTAAATTATATTATGGTTTTGTAGTGTCAAATCTGTGGACAAAGTAAAACAATCAGTTTTTTGTAATTATAATATTCATTGACTCAATCACTCTTAAATTAAACTTACTACATCATCATGTCCTTCCTACAAAACAGTCCTTGCCTACAAAGAACAGTACAAGAAAGGAATATGAACCAATTAATTGTATTATTAAGTGTAGGAATAGAATTACTCTCATACACAACAGAAAAAAAATGTAGGTCAGGCAAAGAAAATAATGCGATCTTAAAACAACTGCAAGATAAAGATGTTTAATGTGTATATCTTTAACAGTAAGTGAAATAAAATATATCTATTGTAGGTCAGGGCTACCATCATAATGCCATAAAGATTGGTGTGATGATAAACTGTGTCAACAGATGTCTTGTGATTAAATAATATTAAAAATATACTAAAAATCAAAGTTGTTATTTCCTATAATACCTACCTACTAATTTAAAAAAACACCAAATATGGTTTGATATATATTATCAAAATGAGTCAGTAATATGACCAATGAGTATAATTTTTAGAGATGCCAGTTCTTATAGAGAGGAAATACTATTACATCTTATTTGACAGCAATAATAATAACTTTAACTATTGACTACTGCTAATAAATATCTCCTACTGTTATTGATGTCATCAGCAGAGAAAGGATATAGATACATATTAGTGTCTATTTGTGACGTAATACCTATTAAAACTGAAAATTCTTATGATAGTACCTAGAAATTACTGTAATGATCTATAATTTTCTGTCAGTAACACTTAATTCTTGCGTACTGACTATCACGGGGATGTCAAGGTTACTATTTAGTCACCTATTCAGATTTTTCCGAATAACACAATCAGAGTGTTATGTTTTGAATAACATTAAAGGACGAAGGATATTTTAAGAAGATATCGGCAAGTTATTCACTTTAAGTTTTAAAACGATTAAACAAAATCCATAATCGGACTGTGACAGATAGTTATCGCGCGGTTAGCAGTTCCAGTAATCAATAGAATTGGCGCATTTTACACACTTTATAAAATATTGACAGCTTACCTAGTCCTGCGTTATCCAGAAAAATATGATAAGAGATCAATACGAGATCCCGTGATTCAAGGTTATATAACACACTCCTTTCTATTACGTACTAAACTAAATGTTAGCTTATAACACTCCTGAATTTGGAAATTGAAATGTTTGCCAAGAAGTAAATTTTGTTATTTATGCTTTACTTAAAACCACATTACCTTTGACACTATATGATTAAATTATTGTAGTACGAAATACTAATTTTGAAATAATTTAAAGAAAATATCGAACATCTTTCTCGGCCGTTTCGTACTTTCCTCCGATCTCGCGTCACAGATAAAAATGAGCGAATTGAGCAAGCTTGAAAAAATTGATAACCATAAATATTTGTTTAAGCTTTTTATTTAATAGGCAATGATTATTTCAAACGTACAGCTTAATTTATTACTAGTTAAGCCAGCACTTCACTGCTCGGGAAGATAATCAAATATTGATGAAGATGACTATCATGTCATAAAAAATTTTAAATTTAGAAGCAAATATTATACAATTTTTATGATTACTTACCTTTTACAAGATACGTGAAAGGGCAGCGTTCTCTTCAGTTTCATTAATTAACAATTATTCGATATGAAAGTCCAGCAACCAGGAACCAGTGGATTCCCATCCTTATAATTTTTCATTGAGAATGTAGATCTCACAGCTGATATGGCATAGAGTAGGCAATGTTGACTTATGTGATAGTAGCTGTCAGCTGTCAGTGTCACTAGTGTCACTACCTGTGTCACTATCGAAAATATCGAATTGACTTTGATTCTGATTTTCTTTTCATTGATTTTACGGAGTATTTAATCAGGAAGTGAACAACTTTTCATATACCTATTTTAAAAACTTTACTGAAGTATATAAATCCCGTAATTGTGTGTTAATTAGTTGGTTTAATCATATTCAAAGATCAACCATGTACTCTATTTCCACACGTTTCCTAAAAATACCCAAAGAAATAAATACCATACGAAAAGTCCAGCAAATAGGAGAAAAGTACAATATAGTATCACCTTCTTTACCCACTTCTTATAAAATATTTCGAAATTATTCAAGTAACAAAAAGTATCATGATTTTGAAAACTTACGTCTGAATAAGTATTTGTTGTATTCGTTGTTATTCACTTCAACTGCTTTTACTTCATATAAATTATGGTAAGTATTTATTTATAGTTTAACTTATACGAATGATATGAATTAAAATACAGAATAGATAGATTGCATACTGTACAAAGAAACCAGATCTAGTTTATTCTTATACAAGACAGACATTTGTATCACATAGAAACTATTGTGGTATTATAGATGCCAGCAGATATTACTAAGTGCTCTGTACTGTTTAAGGTTAGACAATGTGTATAGGTTACAGTGACCACTTATGTAATATGGTACCTTCAATTGACATCATAAAACAAAATAATGTAGGAATTTTTGCTCACACTCGCTCAATAATACTACTCTACATTGTCATTTAACTTATAGACATATACATTTTTACTCCAAAAATAGTTGTGGAAGTTTCTCCTTTAATAAGTATGTGTACTTTTAATATTTTAGGTTAAAATACCAAGTATTCCCTTCCATAACTGCTGCAGAAGAGATTGTAGACTCAGATTCAGACAGTGAGGTGGAAACAAGAAAGAAGAGATTTCGAAAGGAAAAAATAGGCTTTAGAGACAGAAAGGTAAGGTGACAGAAAGCATTGTAAGAGTAAAGACAGATATAATTTATTTTTTTTCTAATTTCCAAACTAAATTGTATTACAAATTATTTCAGTTTTATTACACTTTTTGTTGCTTCTTGTTTTATGATTTTTTATTGTTTATTTTTTTTTAACTGTAGATAATTGAATATGAAAATCGTATGCGGTCCTATTCTACTCCAGATAAAATATTCAGATATTTTGCTACTGTCAAGTTAACTTATGGCGAAAATACAGAAGTTTACATGACACCTGATGATTTTCTGAGAGCTATTACACCGGGCATGAAGCAGCCTGATGGTATAATTATTTTAATTTTATTTTGCTTTTTTGTTCGTTATTTTGTCAGACCAATTTATGGCTTTTTATTGGGCAGCAATGAAATAGTTTAAAATCTGTATCTTTCTAAAATATATACATACTGAAATAAAAAACGGAAGTTGGATATATTTTTAAGTACTAACAAATGAACAAATATAAATTAAAATACCATTTTTGTTTCTCATTCTGCTTCATTTTGTATCTGTTGTTCTTTATTCAGGAAATTATTCATTAACTAAAACTGGGCAAAAGCTTTGATATACATAACAAGTGGACACTGTAGTGCGGTGTAGGTACTTATGGTATATTTTGACTCAAGCTAAAATCATTACTCCTATATAATATAATAATGCAATAACCATTGTATATATGTACGTATATAATGTGAAATAACAAAACAAAAGCTTCTTCATATTTCACACTTATTATTTGGTTTGGGACGCTGCTAAACAGATCATCGAGTACGAAAATCGCATGCGTCAATACTCGACACCAGACAAGGTATTTCGGTACTTCGCCACCTTGCAGGCACAGCACCATGATCAGCATGAGGTGTTTATGACACCGGACGACTTCCTGCGCTCTATGACGCCAGGAGTAAAACAGCCTGACGGTAATTGAGCTTTAAATGATATATACCTCCGAATATTTCTGTTATGATAACACAAATCATACATTTTCATGAATAACAGAATTATGTTAAGATTAATTTATGTTATGCTGTTGGGTTTTAATTTTCCAAGACTTTCTAAATTGTTAACACTTAAAAACTTTGCTCGACAGGATTGGGACTTGATCAATATCGAAGATATGATCCAAAGGTAAGTTTCAGTGACAAATAAAAAATTCTACAAATAATAATTACCTATTTAATGACTGTATACAGTATTTATTTAAAAATTAAAATTTGTGGCTATAATAAATTTACACTCTAAATTTGTGATACTAACCAGTTTCGGAAAGATTAAAAAATCTATTTTCAAGTCTCAAAATATCAGCAGAAACTGGCTTTCAATTTATGATGACAAATAGAAAACTAAAAACTCCTCGTTTATACTCATAAATGATTAAAAAATGTAACTAAAAATATTGTTACATCAAAACTTTGATAAATCATATACTTTTTTGGGTGTTTGAAGCTATATAGTTTAAATTCGATATCATTTTCCGAAATGACCTGTAATAGTAGTGTGCCTACAGAAGCTAAGAAACACAACTGACAATATAACGTATTTATTTACATAATTGGTATTTGCAATAAAAATTTCAATTTTAAGCTTTCAGTAAAATGTTTTTAGCAAAAAAAGGTTTTGAAGAATTTGGCTGCTACAACTTCCTAGTATGTAATGCATGGCAAAATTTCCAATTGTTGTTTTTTACATGAGATCAACAAATGACTAATACCTTGGTCAATTTATGTTTGTGTTACCTACTTCTGAAATATCTGTAAGCTGTCGCACTAGCACCTTCTTTCAAGCCACTTACACCTCTTTCTTGTCTTTTCAGAACATCGATGAGGTACTGTCCCTTCTCTTCTCAATCTCTATATCGCTCACGACTTTGTAATATTTCCTTTGTACTTGCACAGGTTTTACTCAATTCGCCCCTACTGTGCTAATGCTCCACAATCAGGCGTCTTTTAATAGTTTTCGCAAATATTTAGTTAATAGGACACTTAGAGTTTTATCTTTTCATATAGTATTTTTGGTTTCTGTGCTTGATGTTTTATTTGTAGTTGTTTTAATAGTTATAGTTTTCTTGTCTACTTTTAGCAGTAATTTAGAATCGAAGCATGCACCCTACTACGAATATTTTACAGCTATAACTTATGTCTTATTGTTCGTATATTTGTTTTCTTTTTTATCAGAGTTGTTTTGTATGCCTTACACTTACTGTACGTACTATACTGTTTTTCTTGACAAAGTCAATATTTATGTTTTTTAAAGAATTCACAAACAATTTTAATTTATTCTAGAGCTTGTGTTATTTAAAAGAATTAGGATATAGTAGTCATTTAGGTATTATAATTAAGTAATGGCTCAACAGCTGAAATTCATAAATAAATAGGTGTACTGTAATCGCTTATTAATAACATTAATCATTTATAGTATGGACAATTTTACTGCATTTTGTGTTACGCTAAAATATTATTTTATTATTAACACAGAGCATCAGCCAACGACTTAACTTAGATTTGGATGAAGATTCAATCTTCTATAAACTTGGTTCTTCGGGGCTAATCACCTTCAGCGATTACATCTTTCTGCTGACAGTGTTATCGAGTAAGTATATTAAATTTCAAAACTTTTAAGTAATAAAACACCAAAGTATGTTACATTAACTAGATCATAAAATATTTATTTTCTCACATAACGACTGTAAACATTCGCCTTGTACCCAAACATTTCAAAGTCTATTCCGTATATTTTCAAAAGATCACGAAGCATATTCTCGTCTAGTTGACTGTAATAGTGTTTCAATAGGGCTGGAGTATTCTTGCCATCGCGAGACTTATTCATCACAGTTCGAAGACGCGTCCTGCGGTCACGCACTCTTCGTTGTAAAACATGACCGAGTCCTAGTTGCTGAACAACGTATGCTGAATCTCGAGATAAAGTTTCAACTTTTGCTATAACACTGAAATTAACAGCGCACGGCGAGCAAAATTGATAATACGGAGCCCAGTGTTCATCGAAAGTAAATTCGCGGTCCTTGACTTTATGCTTTGCAATCAAATATGCCACGAATTCATAAAATGTGGGTCCGAAGTTTTTAATCGGTCCCAACACTTTTGATGCTTCTTCCCTATGCTCCGCCACTATAGTTCTTGCCAGCTTCCGATAGTAAGGTGGCGTTATGTTTTCCAATTTGTCCCGATAAGCTGATAACAAACGCACAAAAGGTTCCCGCACGACCAATAAGGAAATAACACCCGGAGTGTTTATGGCATCGCGTAGTTCCTCGACGCTAGGTCGTGGAAATTTCCTTCTAGCCAATGTTAATGGAGTGTATCTCGTTCGCGCCAGAAATTTCTTGTCGTATCCACCTGAAGCGTAAACGTTTTATACCAATTAGTATAGTCACGTACAAAATTTTGAATTGAAATCGACATAACTATGATTACGTTTACGCATACCTAGAATATTAAATTTATATAGCCACGAAGAACTGGCAGCTTTGAAAATATTGCACCACACGAGATTATGAGCATGATCCACGAAAAATTCTTTGTTATTTATGGGCTGCGTGTATAAATAGTGGAGGCGACAAACTTCCTGGACCCTCGCCACGCGGCCTTCCAGATCTATTAAAGTAGCATTATCAGGCTCAAGTGAATCGTTGTTTTCATTTGTATCTGGCTCATCGTCGCCCAAAACGGGACCCTGCAACTAAAAGCACAAAATTTTACCGTTGATGGAAAAAAAAAAATTTGTAATTATTAATTTTTTGTATCAAGTATAACACAAAATGTATAACAGTATAACACAAACAGTATAAAAGTATAACATAAAATAAATTAGGTTTTTACCAGCCACTTGGTGTAATTGTCAGGTACTATTGCCCAATCCTTGACTGGAGTGTTTACATTGCTTTTGAATATTGTCATCTTCATGACTACCATGTAAAGGGTAGCCCAAAACAGAAAAGTCGCCGTTTTTGCACCGCATCTCAAATATTGATAAGCTTTTGTTTTTATCCGCGAGCGGACTCGTTTCACTGAGATTATCATTTTGCCCCGTCATGTGGTATTGATGATCGAAGAAAAAGTATATCAAGAACAAAGTTAAGGGGAAGAAAAGAGTGGACAGTTAACACGTCGAGTAACTAATCACTTGAACATTGTTTCGGTATCACTTCACTCGAGTATCCGTACTTGTGTTGGCGGAGAGGGCCGGTACGCAGCATCCGCGCACCGCTTACGGAGCATGAGCGAAGTTAATGATTTTGCGATCCTGTCCCAGACGTATCTTCAAGTTTCACATGCATTTTACCACGTAAATATATAGGTTTAGTTTAGGGTTGGATATAAAAATATAAATAGACTTAGATTAAGAACATGCTATTTCATTTGATACGTTAAACAAAATATAAATTACCATTTGCGGTGAATCTTGAAAGTAATTTTTAATTATGATTATATTTTCTATTTATTTTGTATGTATACCGCTGATAAGCTTTGTCTCCAAATATACGAGCCTATAAACTGTATTATTTTGTGATACCTACTTAATGCATTCATAAAGATACTTTTGTTGCAACTTCCCTCTAAATTAAATAATTTACGCCTGTGACGCCACTCAACTCCATCACTTAATGAATGGCAATTTATGAAAAACTTTTTTAAATTTAATTGCTTAAGTTCTATACGCCTCCAACTTATGTGCATATATAAATAAAGTATCACTTGCTCTCCTGCGAAGGAAAATATCGTGATTCGTAACAAAACTTACATACCTGTAAGGCATATAAATTGGGCCAGCGTAGTGGACTATGGTCAAAACCCTTCTTATTTGTGAGAAGATCCGTGCATGTCAGCGAAACAGTGATGGGTTGATGATAAGTGTTAGGTACGTGAATATTTACTTAGTTTGCTACAGTTTGCGAGTATAATCTAGCTTTATTAGTTTGAAATTATTAGGTACAATTTGGGTATAATACCTGTTGTGTTTATTGTACTATTACATTTACCGTCACTGTCAAAGTTTGAGATGCTCAAATGGTGTTTCAACACTTAATTTTTTTTATATAACAACTTTTTTCATTGATACTATAAAAATCCTTTACATAAACACTTTCTGTCTATGATTTTAGCAGGCAGAGTAAAAAACAATCCTATTTTCTTGTATTTTATGTTTCATAAAGGCTAAATGATTTTCGGTGGTAACTACAACCCACAGACTGTAAGCAATTTATATTAAAAAAAAACTCGATGTAATTTGAAAAAGTCTTTTTGCATTTGATAGACCTTACTTAAGCAACTTTCGAACTAAACAGACAGAAAGAAGTGTTTTCGAATGTTTTTATACAATCAACTTTTTTTTACGTTGCATTCCAGCGTCCCGGCGACATTTCGAGATCGCGTTTCGCATGTTTGATCTGAACGGCGACGGCGATGTCGATTGCGAGGAATTTGAGAAGGTGGCCGCCCTCATCCGTCAGCAGAGCAGCATTGGATCCAGACATCGGGACCATGCCAACACTGGAAACACCTTCAAGGTATGTATAGTTGCGTCTTTTTAAAACACTGAAGTTCTAGATGCTACATTCACTAGATGATTTATTTATTGACTCTTGGTACATAATAGGTAGGTACACACATATGTTCA
>DWQK01001373.1:0-15840 GCA_018231225.1 Noctuana stator
TGATAGCTACATTAATGAGGAAGGTTATAGGCTATCAAGCGTTACGTCACAATTCTTAACGCTGGTGAAACCGCGTGACACAGCTAGTACTTAATAATAGTTTAGCTAAAACAATAATTCCTTACTCAACTCACTGAAATTATTTTGACGCGTCTTTGTTTTATTTCACACATTAGTTTAGTGTGGAATGTAGACTATTATAAAATTATATTATTGTAATATGGTATTAGGTAAATTACCTGTTATTTTAGTCAATCTCTATGTCTTTGAGGCTTAATTGATTTATGGCAATAATTCGTTGAAAAACCTAAAACAAAAAGAAAAAATACCATAATATCGCAATCTTAATTTTATCATTGTTTATATCAATAACCCATATTTTACCCACCCGTACCGGAGCTTTCACCAAATTAATTTACAACAACAATTCGGTCATAATTGAAAAAAAAAGGCAAAAATACCTGACCGTTCTCGGGCTTATTTCTTTCTTTGTTTAAATAAAGAACGCGGCTATTAGTGGTTTTATAGCGCTATGAATTACTAATTCCGTGGGGACACCTTATCAGCGAAGGCCGTAACAAAAGTAAGCACTCGCCGGCTACATTTCTCGGTGAATGATGTGCATTGAGTTATCATTTGACAGCGTGCGTGCTTTCTGTCACGCAATGAATGTGACGGAGTGAAGGTGACAGAAAGCTAGGCTTTAGTAGCTTATAGTATATTTGAAGAGCGTTAATTATGATGCTATGTAGAGCAGTTTGGTGGCTAACTTTAAAAATGAATCGACCATCATAGGTTTCATGCTGAACATCGCATCGCATCGCAGACTTTAGTCGTATAAGTATAATATATTTCCTCCGCCAAAACGTAGTTTGGTAGAGATCGCTAAATTTATAAGTACATATAAAAAATTAATTAAATTAAGCTCAATATGTATTTTAAGGAATTTTAATGCAACGACTGGTCGCCTTTTATTTTTCACCTTTGCCTATTCACAAAGTGAATGTGAATAAATGTGAATTTCACATCCAAATATTTGTAGTTCCACCGTTGTTGTCCTGTATGGAAATTTTTTGTCCTTGAAAACAACAAATACAAAGCAAAAATAAAATAACTTTTTATTACATTTAATTTTATCGTTTGTTTTGTTAGTTCGCCGTGCAAATTGATAGACGTGGTGTTATCACTTAGCAGCGTGCGTGTGACTCTGTTTGAGCTGTCACGCAAACTGTCGCAACGCCAAGCCCAGATCGTCAGAGGATTTGGGGGAAATTTTGCTTGAATTGTGTTATTGTTAGACTATGAAAGTAGCTATTAAAGTATTGTTCTGTTGTCCATTGAATAGTAAATTTATCCTACATTTATCCAACGAGTGTGCAGAGACTACATCCAACAGACACCCATGTAAATTGGAACATATCCTAT
The DNA here is from genome assembly GCA_018231225.1 of Noctuana stator. Classification (NCBI taxonomy): domain Eukaryota; kingdom Metazoa; phylum Arthropoda; class Insecta; order Lepidoptera; family Hesperiidae; genus Noctuana; species Noctuana stator. The sequence goes on from DWQK01001373.1 coordinate 1,426, forward strand.
TAGAAATTGGACGGTAATTGAGGTCAACCTCAGATAGGATTTCTGTCTTATTTGAGGTTGCAAATTGCGAATTCTTTTGTAAAAAAGTTTCAATTTAATAACGTACGAAAGTTGGTGAAAATCACAGTCAAAGAATTCGTTACATAAATACAGAATATAAGTGTTGCTTTAGTTTAAGCGTAACATAGCACCCACGACACAGGGAATCCTAGTGTGGGGCTGTGAGTGTGAAGTATTCTATAACATTATATTGAGTAACTAAGCGTAAAGAATACCATATATTCGTCACCATGCCGCGATATACCCGACGAACCAGGGCAAAGACCCTAGCTTTATAGTTTTATACTCGCACCCTTTCGTGTAAAAAACTCATATGAGATATAAAGTCCCAGTAAGAATATATTAGAGTTCGTGTTTACGGTCGTGTTATCATCCACGATACTGGAATGTCCCTCGTTCTTTATAGTTCTCGAATGTCCTACTAAAATCTGCTAATAAGGTTTTGAATGTATGGTAAATAGGATGGTGTCTGGTTGAGTTTACGATTGGTTTTGTGTATCAAAGGAACTTAATTAAGTATAACACACATTATTTTCGCCCAAAATAAGTATTTAAAAGTAAAAGAACTCTACGAAACTAATAGTAGTTTCGACACTAGAATATTTTTCAAGATTATTTGCTTTTTAAATCGAAATCAATTCCCATAGCTCTGCGGCTCTGTACTAAGAATTGTAGAGTTACTATTAACAATCCCCTTATTAGATCGTACATAAATAACCCGAGAAACAAAACAGAGACAGTATAAAGCAGCGCGCACACTTATTGAACTTTATTGATACGTCTTTCTTGTCGGTGTATAAATTGGAACAGATAGTCGCCTGTGTAATCCCGCCCACGCAAACCCCGTAACGTCGAGTTGTTTCCTTTTAACGCGTTCAGAAAGACCTCGCTGCAAATAAAAACAAGATAACCCCTTTGGAACGACGCTGTTGTTTCTATTATCACCGGGTTTTCGAGGGGCCGCATTTTTTTCTAAAAAACTGAGAGTGCCGGATATGGAAGCCGTTTCCATCTGTTTTATTAAAACTGCGATATTGATCACGGTCGTCGTTTGTTCCAAGCCACGAATGTTCATATTGGAACGGGCGTTTTCGTTGTCCCTGAATTTGTAAATCGGTTCGGCTCGTAAATACTGATTGGATCTTAACTGAGTTTTAATGATGTGGTTTTTTGTTGGTTTAATCAAATCACGTTTCGATATTAATGTTCGATTAACGTTGTTATCCCGTTTTGTGAGATTCAGTTAGTACGTCCCGTAGGACTTAACTAAAGAAGTCTGTACACTTTTTCACACTCTTCATACTACCTCTTCTTACCTACATGCTTACCATGCAAAATAGACATAATGCAATAGGTACCTACCAGAAAATATAATTGAAAAATACCTCTTTTAAAAACGGCAGTTTCGAGCTATATATAATACTTCGGTTATATTTAGTTATTTCTACTCTGCATTACCAAAAAATACACGTGATTTAAACCGTTTGTTATTATAAAAAAAAAAATTTATTTCACTTGCCTACCTACTTTTTTTTCTTGAATCAACTGCAATGAAAGCTACATGCAAAGTCCACAACCTTAATTGAATGCGATCCAAATCAATGCAACATCGATTGTTTAATATGTTTATTTTACTCGATTTATAATCGTCATAACTCAGTCGTCAAGTTCACGCCTTCCTTGCAACCGATGATTGGTTCGCTTATCGATAAATCGATTCATTCGATGTGAGTTGTAACACGATAAGGATCGCTATCTTTTGCCATTTCGAATCAAGTTCTGGCAATAAATGAAGCATGTTCTTAATACTCAAACTCATATGCTTGTATATTTGAAGTAGCGTTTTTGAAATTAAAATTGTTCACAATTGAATTACGTGAGGGATTGTAATGGAAACTCTTCGATGGTATCGCTGTGATATATAATTTGAAGGGGTTGGAGATGATATCAATGTTTACTGTAAGGAAAATTAAATTAATATTTCAACATTAAAGAAAAAACAGTATTTCAATCGTTTTTTATAAAAATTAACAGTATTTGCAGACAATAAGGAGTTTGGGATCGGAAAACGCCACTATTAAGGCATCAACATTTCGGTTAGCATTTGCGTAATGCAAGCCGAGTTTACAATAGTTGAATGATAATAGTGAAAAGGAGATTAAGCAACATTTAGAGGATATTGGTCTTCATTAGTACCCCCGTGCCAACCCGAGGCGAGTATATTGTTGGTAATAAAATAAAGTGTAAATACAAACAATGTTTACCAGTATAACAGCAAGAAATTAAAGTACCGGCATCCATAATTCCTGAACCGAAACACTAAAACTTCTTTGGCCATCGGCGGTGGAGTGCTTCCTTCTTACCTTCCCGTGCGAACTGCAGAAGTTCTACGATGAATAATTAGATAGTTACACCAAATGAAGTTACACCAAATATGTAGTAATAATTCGCGATTTTCTATCAACAAAGCAGGAAATTAACATTGACAACATATCTCACCTGGCGTTGATCGTATCCGTAAGAGGCAATGACCACTTACAGTCCGGTGGTTTGACTGTCTGCTAACAACTTTATAAAAAGCTGATTTATTTTAGTTAAATACATATGAATTACGTATTGTAAAGAAATAACTCCTCTTTTCAGTTGACAAAAGCTGCACTCTGGACATTTTAGTCGCAATACTAAATCTCAACTGCTTTTTAAACCGCTTTGTATTAAAGTCGTTTACCGTAAATTCGTTTCGGGCTAACGATCTTTGCCAAAAAATGCTCTACAAAACGAATCACGGTCGCAAAAGGCACTAATATTTCTTTTTAACGAGTACATCACAAAAAGTCCAGAGACAAAAATATGGCTTATTTACACAGAATTCAATCAATTACATTTGGCTGGTCGCGGGTATTGAAATATATGGGTGCTTGACGAGCTAACTTGAGTTTGGGTTTCCGCAAAAAACCTTTACTGCTCGTCACTTCGTGTAAAAACTTTGCGGACAAGTCGATGGTCGGTTACTGCAAAAACTTAGGCTCGACCATCCTCCAAAAATAGTGGCGAAGTGCGTTTTGGATGTTAAGAAATGATTCCGTACAAAGGTTCATTCAGCTTGCATACAAAATACAATACAATAATTATGTTAAAAAGACAAGAGACGACTATTGTGATTTTAGCAAAGAAATCCCTAACTATAATTAATTTGTTAAATAATTTTTATGTAGACTTGCTGAATCAAACTTGTACCCCTTTTTCTGTCATGATTATCATGAACCAGTAGGTAATGCATTTTAACAACAGGTAAAAACCATACCAAATACTAGGTAATAATAAGGTGTAATAGGTAATAATTCACGTTAGTAGTTAGTAAAGCAAAGTACCGTTTATGGCGTCTAGAATAATTATTAAAATTTATTGGTCCTACGTCTTAGCCTACCTGCGACTTATCCTATTTATTAATTCCTATAAAGAACTACATTACTATAAAGCGAAGCTCCCGAATGGATATCCAAAAATATGAAGGTTTTTTTAAATGTATGGAACCCAAACAACTCTCCGTTTATGGATGCGGCATTCGGCAAATACGGTGACATTGTGGAATTAGGGAATTCCTGATTGACGTCACACTGATTCAGTTTACAAGACTTATGCTGGACTGAACGAGAGTCGCATTTTTTATCATGTGAGAGGAATTTTATTTAATATTATGTTGGTAGCAAGGTAAGTTTTTTGTGTGCCATCTTTTTTCTATAAATATTGAAAAGGAAGAATTGTTCTTTCTTATGTTTGAGTATACCATATATTCGGACTGTTTTATGTTGGTTCTTATCGGGTTATATAATAAAACACCTTCTTTTGAACTGACTTCACATTATTCTTCAAATTATTCTATTATACCTTTTTTTTCTCGGTCAAAATAGCATCAAGCCGATGAAAAAAGAAAAAAAACATTCGCTACTAGATGGCGCTACAAGGCACAAACATAATTAAATTCAGACTTTTTTGTTTCATTATCTCCTTTCATCCCCAACTTTAACAATAAAATAAATAAATTAATAACGCTTCACATTCACAGCCTCAAATTAGAATTCCCTGTGTCGTGGGTACCATGGACACGTACAAAGGCAAACACAAACATCCAGACCGAGAACAGAAATATAAAGTCATCATTTAAATTTCTGTCCCATCGGAGACCGAACCGAACCCAGGACCCTTCGAATGGTGAACTGGCGTGGTAACCACTACACCATACGGGTCGTCAACAACTTTAACAATAGGCACCTTCTACTTCCATTCCCCTTTTTAATTTTACAACATATTAAACCGTCTGCGAAACCATTTAGGCTTTCCGCGCGATTTATTAAAAGCGTTCGAGCGAAACACAATATATCAACACGAGCCGAAGTGGATCTAAAAACAAAAGTCGGGGGACATCCGCGCATCCATCACGCACTCCTAGTGGGCGGCAAATAGCGCGTAGTGCTAAATTGTGCGTCAAAACGTGGTCTAAATCAATTCCAACCGCGTATGGTCGAAAGTAGGTAACATGAAATGGATTTTATTTCACCGTGTCGCTTGAAATACTCAAGCTTTGTATCCTGTTCTTTGAAGTTTTTTAGGATCAATGGCACTTGTAATTTACAAAAGCGAAAAAATATAGGTAAAAAAATGTATAATAATTGGTATTATAGTGATGCACCTTCGTTCGATTTGTCGATATTTCTAAATTTGAATGCTATGCCATCTAAAATAGTTAACATAGGTAATAGTTTATATTGCCTTTAACCCTTTTTATGTCTTACTGCTGGTCACGGGTCTCTTCCCATAACCGGGAAAAACCTAGAGCATAGGTTCTCTACCACGCTGCTCCATTTGTATTGGTGGATTGGTGGATGTGGTTTATATTAAAAACGATAATAGTCAACAAAAAAAAAAACAACATCTCTATAGAAACACAAACAAAATTAAAGATAGTTATTGTTATTGTGTTACACTGACAAGATTCAATCACCAAATAAGATACAGCACCTATAAAAACAATTTACGCGTTACTACCGAATACAAATAATATTTGTAAGGCGTAAGTTGTTTTTAAACATATTATATTTCACTAAAACTATGCATCTCAAGCAACATCAACAGATGCTAACTAAAGCAACAACCAACCAACATCAAAAACATTGTCTCTTCTGTAATAGCAGCAGTTATTCTTGGACAATGAGAATTATCGTTTATTTTGCTTCGCCACCTATTTCCTGTAGCTAATGTCCGTGTCTGTAAGTACCATTTCTGGTCCAATGGACCAAAGATAGAGGGTATTATCGGCCGAAGTGCTTTAACACCGATGGGTTTTATATTAATCGACATTACCCGCGAATAGATCGATACCAAACAGAAACTTGTGGTCGACTCTAAACATTAAATTCGTATTTTTGTCTTAAGTTTCGTACCAATACTTTGTATGTACCTACCTACCGCTTAGATGTACCGATTTCGGGGCTGATGAAATATTAACAATTTACATACATAATATTATATAGCCGCTCCAGTCTTAGTAGGTACCTATTCCGAGGTACAAACCATAGACAATTGAGAACAATAGACAGTACGTCCGGTATGTATAATACCGGACGAACGCTCAACATGTCTGACAATACACATTTCTCAAGGGGCTTTGTCTAGTAATGACTGGTAATCCAGTGACCTACATAGATCATTGATCTTGTTTATTGAACAAAAACAGTCAGATGTTGATAGTAAAGCATTTTATATCATAAGTGAGAAACAAACCTGTAGATACGCTTATTAGGTATTAACTTTATGAAAAGTAGTTGAAAGAGCGAAAATCAAATGTATCTGGCAACACATTGGCGGTATGCGTCATGAGTCTATCTCATTGGTCTATTTACGAGTAGGTGTCACGTTACCGCTAGCTGTTGCAATGAGCTTAAAATCTGTGGCAAACATTAACAAAATTTCTACTATCCATAGGTATAAACTAAAGATAGGTACTTTACTTTCACGGAATTTAATCGCTCGCGCTTTTTGAATGCCAGGAGCGCAATTTTTAGGGTGAACCACAATAACCACAACAATTTTCCACAGAATTACCTCAGAATTACCTCATAATGTTGTAGTCAGTAATTATCGTGACACTGAAACTACATCTTAAATTACAATATATTTTATAACAGGTCTTATAGTATTTTATTATCCAATAATAAATTAATAACACTAATACTTACAACCTCACACTAGGGTTCCCTGGTTCGTGGGTGCCATGGACACATACAAAGACAATTACACAAACACCCAGATCGAGTACAGAAGTTTAAATTTATCATTTCAATTTTTGCCCCGCCGGGGATCGAACCAGGAACCCTTCGAACGGTGGACTGACGTGGTAACCACTACACCACGCGAGTCGTCAATAATATAACATTTTGGAAAAATAATAGTTAGTGAATTAATTAACAAAAAATGAGGAATCTACAAAGTTTGTATGCGTCTCAAATAAAATATGCGTCTCCTATGTTCAAATTAGAAATTTCATTATCATGGTTTTTCAAAATGAGAACATTGACCGAAAACCAGGACTTCTCCATAACGTTCTCAAGAATTGCACTTGTTATTGCCAAAAAATTCTCTTCCGTATGAAAAGGTGCTTTGAAGCAAAAATTACAGTTGACAGAACAAAATTTACGTCGTGCCTCACGAACGGAATCTACTCACAATGAAAAACTTGTTGAGAATGGAACTCACATAATTTTAATTTGCCTGATTTTATAGCAGTTCTTCGGCACTTACGCTAAATCATTTTATATGCGAAACATCCAGACGATCAAATTTCGATCACCCGATACCATCGAGACTTACGATAAGATCACACGTTTTCTTAAAATACAACCGTCTTGCATTACATGAATAACCCGTTCTTACACCGTGCAAAAACGCATAATTTTAAACAGTGTCACGAGAACCAAAAAATTAAACAATTTTCAACTTTATGTACACTTTACATAAAGTCCAAGTGTAGAGCCATAGTGGAATGAAGCGTGATGGTCTTTAAACCAAAATTTAATAGCCAAAAGGGTAACGTCCGCATCAACTTTATTAATGAGAACAAATTAAACCTTGTTTAAGTCGCAGGCACCCGATTTTTCTCCTTCAGTCCGCAAATTAAATACAACGAATGCTACTTAAGCCGCTTCAGAGAGAGATTGGTAACTCCTTTTAAATTAAAATTAATTAAATGTCTCTTTTTGGTGACGGGGCTCGTGAAAAAAAACCGATGAATATAAATTAAGAGCCATTGGATATCTGCAGTTTAGATGGAGTTATCAAAATGTACAACTGCTTAATTTAGTAACAGTGCGTGCTATAAACTGTAATGTATAAACTTCATGTTAATATGACATTGCTTCAAATTTGAAATCATATCAAATAAGTGACTTCTATCTTAATAGTAAATACAAAAAAAATCTATTTTATCGATGTCTACGCTTAAAACATTTAAATATTTGTATACCTTTAGGTACACATTGGGTAAGCAATGCATCTACTGTTTTAAAATACAAGTTTTTCGAAACTCATTAAGATGAGAAAAACAGACTTAATAGACCAACCTTGGCAGTTAATAAAAAGCGAATCGGGCTTCGAAAAGGAGTTCCAATTTTAAATTGAATACGGCGACATTTTTCGCGCGGATACTTTTTGTTTTGAGTCTGTTAAATAATTAGTTTGGCGCGAAACGGGAGTGTCGCCAGTTGCATTTGACAGGTGGTGCGCGCCATAATTGCCAGGGGCACTGTACTGTAGCTAAACGTTTAACGTTCGTTCGGAAATTCGTAAGAAGAATTATAAATATTCAATTTGGTGCGAAGTTACTCATTATTTACGCTTATTTTATGAATTCAATTAATAATCTTATTGGATTAAGAATATCATTTGCAAAGGGCGACTAAATCAGTAAATATTGCGGAATTTGTGTCTGGGATGTGTCTGTGTCTTAAAAGTGAAACAAATACAAATATCATACAGAACGGTCGATAAAAGTAAAATATAATCATGAACGTCCTTAAGAAACGCTTGGTACACATTACAATGTTCGTCTTATTGGATTTCGAGAATGACATCATTTAGCCTATAACATGCCCACAATAATATATGTCGTGTATAATAAATAGTCTATAGAATATAGTCTATAGAATATCTACCTAACTTCATCTAGGTATACCAAACGTGTATGCTAAATTTCAGCTCAATCAGTTTGGCGAAGTGTTTTAAAATTCGGTTGCTACATTTAACTCATATTATATATATCTATACTAATATTATAAAGAGGAAAGATTTGATTGTTTGTATTGAATAGGCTCCAAAACTACTGGACCGATTTGAATTTTTTTTTTCTATATCATAGCTACCTTCATGAGGAAGGTTATAGGATATCAAGCATAAGGCTATTATTCTTAACGCGGGTGAAACCGTGTGGCATTTGTCAAAAATCAAAAGTAAAATAATTATATTTTAATGACAGTGTGTGACTTGCTCGTGTAATTATCTCAAAAATATATTCGTTATATCTATTTGTGTGTTTGTGAAGAACGAATGCAAAATATAACGAGCGTCGACTGAGTGAAGTTTTATCTGCCGTTGTTATTATAATCTGTGCCACTCATTTCATACATCCCTCGAGGGTGGCTTTTAATTCGGAATTTCGTTTAGGGATGAGGCTTTAAGCTGTTCTGTTAATGAAAAAGTGTTTCACATTTAATGAAAAAGTAACAGGCTCTTGAGGACGTTTCGTTACGGTATAAACAAAACTAAAAACCGCTTTTTTTTTCAGTTTTATAGTTTATGAATTCTCGTGTAAGCTCTTGCTTTGAAGCCTATACGAGTTATTATAAAATGCAGCAGTATGATTAAACGTGTTTTTTTATTATTTTTTTACATGATTATAATATGCTAAAAGGTTGCAAGGTTCTTATTAAATATTTACAATTCTCTCTTTCCATCACTGATTCACAGTTTTTAATTACTATGCACTATAATCAGCGACTTAAATTAATGTTCAAATACAGGTATATAAGTTGTTGAAAATCGCCCTAAAATACTCATAAATTGATAGGTATACCATACACCTATTCAAATATTAATTATGACATTGTTAATTTTAAAATAGCGAATATTGTTAAGTAAAACAAAATAATACCATAATAAAACTTAAATATTGTATCGGCTTCACAAATAATTATCTCGAATGAATTTAAAAAAGCGGGTTAATCTTTTCACACAACGAAACCTCATTTTTAATTTTCGTACTCAGGGGAATTTTTTTCACACCCAGCAAGCTCCATTGTGACAGTTGGAGACCGAGTGGGCGGCGATTTAAAAACGGAAGGTGACATTTAATCGTCCCCTAAAGGACAGCCCTTTTATTGCAACTCTTAATGACTTCCTGTGACCTGTCGAACCAGCAGTGCGGGTTATCCATTGCGGTTTTAGTTCTTAAGCACATCCAATTTTTTAAGGTAAAACAGTAATGTATTTGAAACTTGACGATATTATGCCCTAAGCTGGAGTTGCAGGATGACAAGTCTTGTAAGAAATTCACAGTGCAGCACATCAGTAAGATTGTGTGTCAATGATAATGACACGTCAACTGAAACCAGATTTTCTTATAAGAATGTATCAGGAATAATGATTGCTGTTATACAAAGTTGCAATCAGGTAAGATTCCAGTAGAATTTTAGTTATTAGAAAAATCATACATCAAATTTCAAATAGGGTAGCCAGTAGAAGTGACTCGCAACGGAACTATAACGCAGAAAATACAGCATAGACATTAGGCACCTAAAATTTCATACGAAAAATTTAATATTAAATATTTAATATTTAATAGGTACTTTAATACATTAACAGTAGACTTGCAACAATTCATTGAGTCTGTGCCATTTTTCTGTCTACATAAATAATGCGTAGACCACACTAGGGGAACCAGATTTAACAGCTGAGGCAACCTACAACAGATTAGCTGGTCGCAGAGGCTACTAGGTATGAATCCCAGTCATCCCAAATAATACGTGTAATAAATAATAATTCCAAATTTTTTCTCAACCATTGCTTACGTGACTTGTCGTGAACGATTCGGGTCCATTATTCATTAGATTCGACGAACTTGACCTTTGTTTATCAGTTTGAATAATACGACCGCCATGCTGTCTAATATTTATAGGAGGAACTTTTATTTATACGCTGTGGAAAGGACATGATATCGTTACGATTTCTGAAGTCAAAAGTTTTATTATGAAAATATTTAGGAACAAAGTAACGATGTTGACTAACTATGACGTACTGATTTTAAGTGTATAGTATTAATTACTTAGTTATAAATAAAACCATAATCTATACCTACTAATATATAAAGCTGAAGAGTTTGTTTGTTTGTTTGAACGCGCTAATCTCTGGAACAAACCGCGTGGCACAGCTAGTAACTTATAAAGATACGAGGAAAATTAACACTTACTTATTACATTCATATACATAATAGGGGTCTAAATGCCATTTAGTTTTCTTTTAAGGGACATAACTATTAATATTTTCGCATCCGCGTTAAGTATATTCTATTTGTATATTCTGATGCATCTTTCTGATGTTTGATGTTAAGAAGTCACTATAACCCATGAACAACCACGTCCAACCTTAAATAAAGAATGAAGTTAGGCGACTTGATCGGATGCGACTTATAGATATCGTAAACGATAATCGTGTCGTTTAATATAATGAATCTCAGAGCTGATAGTCTTTTCAGATAGTTTTTATTTCCATTGAATATAATTTTATCGAGTTAAACGCGATTGAGAGATAAGTTGGATGGATCAGTTGGAGCAATTTGAATAATGTTACGAAAAAAATGTACCCGCCATTTCTTGACATAACAAATTGAATTGTAATGGAAGAAAGATTAATAATAAAACAATGGTGCTCTGGGCTATTTGTTTAAAGTATGCTTTCATTTCGTTTCGGAATAAGCGGAGTTTCATTAAGCCACTTCCTCTATTATTTTGAAAGTACAAGGTAAGAAAATAGTCTTAATACAATTAGGAGACTTAAAGTCTCCGAAACATTTCTAATTTGCATTTGAAATGTGTTTCGCCTCTTAAATATCTTACGTACGATAACTCGCCATCTTACTTAACTATCCTTACGGTCAAATCTATCAAGAAATGCTTACAATGAGGACAGCATGTTGAATTTCCATGCTACTTCTAAAACCCCGTCCTTATTTCATGAGGTTCTAATATCACCAACGAATATATCAGTAACTTTCTTTGCCGAAGTGCTACGATACAAATTTTGACCTCTGCTAAAACGTGATCGCTGTCGTAAAATTCCAGTCATTTCACAGGTCAAACACATATTTATCATAATTATCATCATCAACTCAACCTATTGCTAGACACGCCTTTCTTCTCAAATGTGTAAAGGATTTTGAGAATTTTATAGAGAACCTGCAGATTTTGTCACGATATTTGCCTTCTATATGCTCAAATTCTATTTAATTAAGATACAAAAACGTAGATTTAATATTTAGATAGGTAAATCCTGTTAACTTTCAGAAGTGGTCTCCGCAAATATCTCCGAATCGAGTACCCGAATAAATTATTCCAATATTCACCTCAAAGGTTACGCGATATCTGGTCCAATATCAAAACATACTATATCACTTGACCTCCACTTATCCTTGCCTCGACACAAAGGATAATCACTATGCTATATATCTGTACTGAATCCGATATTGCGAATAATAGAGCGAAAACCCACAAGTACCGTCCTTAGTAGCGACTACAGTTGGCTAGCATTATACTGCAGTGTCTCCTGTTATTATGTTTACATATAGCCACAGTAGCCATACTTTTTAAATTATTTCAAATAATTATAATTCGCGTTACGAGAACTACGAATGTCAGCATTGTCGCGAACATACTTAATGCAAGAGTTTAAAACTTGTACTTTCTCATGTATGCCATTGTCAGAAATGTCCAAAGTGACCAAACGCATGTGTTGAATTTAAAGCGTTTAAATATGTTTTGTAGGGGAATAGGGGGGTGTGGAGGGGGGGTAAGTGGTTGCGATCTACCAATCATTTTGATCCATTTTGTTTTGAATTTCGAAACGTTTACCGCTATCAAGGGACGAAGTCACGGTCATAGGTATGATCAAAACTTATAACAGAACGAACATACTAACGCTGATTTCTATACGTATATAAATAAAGAATGTTTGTAGTACACATGTCGACAGGTAGTGCGCTTATGTGGTTTCGTCGCATGCAGGAAATTCGTGAATGAATCTGGTATGGGGTTAAGTATCACTTTTTGCATTCCCACGGTAACCCGGTTAACGGAGGGCTAAGATTGAAGTTCGCAGGGTTTTTTTTGTTCACGTTTTTGCTAACTGTGGATGTAATGTAAACATTGCTTCTTGAACTGAGAACTAAATACGAAAAGTAAAAACAAAACTGTCAAAGATGTGAAAATTTTTCTACTCGTTTTTTTTAAATAATGAGTAGAAATATAAATAGGTACATGGCACTGTTCACATATATGTCTTACATAGTACACTGTTAGTTCTATATTTTTGGCCAACCATAGACTGACTTAGAAAACTCTGTTCTCCATTCTGTTGTATATTTCTCTTCCAAAGAGTTTTTTTTACTTTTCTATAAATACATTTCTTAGCCTCATTATATTTGTATTTGTATTTGTATTTGTATATTCCTTATTCCTTAGCCTTATTATAGAAGACTTTTCAAAAACTAATAATTAAATTACCAAGTGCTCACGAACATAAACGGATGGCAGAACAGTTAAAATATTTCGCCACTTGTTATACTAATAGGTATGATGTAGAAGAATAAATAATATCTTTAAAGAAACAAGTGTAGAATGGAACGCCTTTGACTATACTATTTTAAGTTCGAATAATAATCGTAGGAAGTATAATTATTTATTGGTAAAAAATTTAGATGTACTGTTAAGTACTTAAATAGTTATAAACTACTACAACCCCTTTTTATGGCCCACCGCTGGGCATAGTAGACATTCCTCAACCGGGGTAAGCCTGAAGCATGCACAACCACGATGATGCTTCAGTGCGATCGCTTGCGATCTATACTACCAACGGGGCTACGCGCGCTTGTGTCGCACTTTCTTAAAACTAAAAATATAATGTTAACTTCTAAAGTAACAAAATAAAAAAAAGAGTCTAAATTAAAAAAACAGGATATCTTTAAATAGTTCTAAAATGTATTTATGACGTTTATTCCATTACTGCGCAATTTATATGTAAGTGTAACTCCACTCTTTTAGTATGAATACGTGAGACAAATATCTTAGCAACAAGTGATTTATTACTGGTGAATAATCTTGTTTCATGTTACGCTCAAATCCGGTCCCGAGGGAAAGTGCGTTATTTAATTTACGCAATATGAGCCATGGCAGGTACCTAAATCATAGTAATGTTCTCAAAGACCTTCTAAATAACCTTCAAGGACCTTATTCGTGCCATTAAATTATTGCATGTTCATCAAGATATAATCTGATATAGATCAGTTCCTATAGCTATTAGGAACTGATCTATAGATCTTGTTTTGTAAATTGTATTAACTATTTCCGTAAATTCACACTGTCACATAGGTAAAGGTACCTACTAAGTATTGTATGCTAAGGGGGGCATTAAGTAATTGATTCGTGTTAAAATAAATTACTTTAAGTACTATGTAAACGAACATTTTTAAAATTTTTACTTTAATCTTAATAAGTATATAGTAGTTTGGTAATTAAAGATTATATCAGAGATTTATTATTTATTTATTTTATGTTTATAGTTCAAGTCTAGGAGGTGTGCGAAAAACACCTTAAACAGATTTAACACCTGTATTAAAAGCTTTTTAATAATCCAAATGACCACCATAAAAAGTCTTATCAATTCCAAATTAAAATATTGAAGACAACGTCGTGAGCAATTAACATAAATTACAGCGTGTAGATTATTAAAATTCTTATCTCATAGCCAGATGTTAAATGAATTCGGATTCAATGACTACTCCCCATAAACTTTATGGTGTTATTAAAAATGTAGGATCTGCAAAACGGCCTGGATTGTCACGTTCACGACGACATATTTTTTTTACTGGTCATAGTATTTTATGAATTATATAAAAGTTTTCGTATTAGCGAAACCGTCACGTCGATAATAAAACCGAAACGTAAACATTTTATTGGTTAGGGCGAATACAAATCGGCCAAAAATCTATGCATTGCGCGATAAAGTATTAGGGAAGGAGAGGCGATAAAGAAACAG
>DWQK01001374.1:0-15838 GCA_018231225.1 Noctuana stator
GCACCTTTCCACCGAAACACAAATGAATTGCTTCATTAGCTTCACGGCAGACATGGGTGCAGCGGTGGTACTTCCCCTCTCGAACCGTACAAGTCCTACCACCTATTAAAATCTAATCCTAATTATATTTATCTTTCAAATTTGTTTTATAAATGTTTATGTTGAATCGCAGAAATTCTTCAAGACGATGACGGTGGAGCCCGTGAAACACACGCTGCTGCCGTACGACCCGCAGCTGACGCTGTACCAGCAGCCCGAGCTGGAGATGCCGCGCATCTGGCTGCGCCACCTCGCCAAGAACAGCAAGAGGCACACGGTCAGGCACTAAACAATGACTATCCACATTAATAAATGACACATTAACACAAAAGGTCGCACTGATTAATTACTAAAAATTAGTTAAAAATAATTTACCTTAGAACGCGTCTCGATTAAACCTGTATTTGTGATACTACCCACATCCGGATAATGATTATATTCCTAATGTATGTTCTCATATAAGTGATGTAATGTCTTTTTTGAGATATAAAGGTCTTTAAAACGAAAAATAGAAATAAAAATTCTAATAATAAAAATATATTAAATAGTTTAGGATGTCGCACCATGAGGGGTCAAACGTAGTTGTTGGGTTTTTTTTGTTGTAATTTTTCATTCATTCATTCATTCGTTCGTTCGTTTCATTTATTTCCGGTTAATAAGTTGACAAAACAGTATGAAAGATGTATGTTAGTGTAAACAGA
The DNA here is from genome assembly GCA_018231225.1 of Noctuana stator. NCBI lineage: Eukaryota > Metazoa > Arthropoda > Insecta > Lepidoptera > Hesperiidae > Noctuana > Noctuana stator. The sequence goes on from DWQK01001374.1 coordinate 741, forward strand.
TCGCGTAGATATTTAAAAACAGGATTGCACTGCACTTAACTATGTTTTCTTAATTTAAAACGACAAAAAATACTTCTAGTCATGAGATATTAAAAAAAGTCTTTAAGAGTGGAGCTAATATAATAAAGCTGAAGAGGTTTTTGTTTGTTTGAACGCGCTCTCTCGCTCAATCTCTGGAACTACAAATTGGATTTGAAAAATTATTTTGGTGCTACATTCATGAGGAAGGTTACAGGCTATCAAGCATTACGCTACAATTCTTAATACGGGTCAAACCGCAGGGCGCAGCTAATGTTTGCCTTCAACCCTTTTTATGTTCCACTGCTGGGCACGGGTCCACCGCGCTGCTCCGATGCGGATTGGTGGGGATACGGGTTAGTGGCCAACCCGTGTCGGATGATGTCAAACCGCCCAAAGGGCCTTTCCACTAGGTTTAACGACTGTCTAGTCTTTAAATTTTTTTAACAATATATTGAATTTTCAGAAATATCTACACAAACGCAGAGTCAACAATTCCTGTAAAGCGCCCGAGGGCGTTGCCTTGGACGTGGCCATGCACTCCGGACCACCGAAAAAGGTCCCGCTTTCTGAAGACTTCACCAAGGAGATTGTCAGTAATAGACTCAATCTTCTACCTCCAAAAACTTCACCCACCGACCAGAGTGCACCAAACATCACCATTGTACACCCAAACGTGTACACCGTTCTGAAGACAAGTGTCGGATCATATTTAGTACCGGTTCAAGTTAAAACTATGACAGTCAATTCTAATGTTACCCCTATATGTACACCCGGTGTTGCCATCAATATTAATGCTAATAATGTTAAAAGCACAGTAAATGGACGCGTTGAAAGTGGTACCGAAGGGAATTCAGAGGCAGGTGTCAATAAGGACGCTGAAGTGTTTGGTGACGCACAAATGTCTTCTAGCCATCATTGTCAGTGCTGTGAAATTCTTAGGAAAACACGTAGGTGTAAACAGAAAACTATATTAGATTACTTCAAACCCCGGAAAGAACGCAGGGAATGTGATTGCAGAAGGAAACGGTATCCAAGGATGACGAACCGGTTGAGGTTGTTGACGAACAATTTCAAAGCCAACATGCAATGTATTCACGATGAGCTGAACGAGAAAATTACATCGCTTGAAGAGAATTTAAATGATGTGCCCGCTGAGGACAGTGAAGCGACTGATTATGGTATGTATGTAAGACTAGATGTGTCACGCGGTTTCATCCGCTTTAAGAATTGTGACGTAACGCTTGAGAGCCTATAACTTTCCTCATTAATGTAGCTATCAGACACAAAGAATTTTTCAAATCCGACTTGTAGTTCCCGAGATTAGCGCGTTCAAACAAACAAACAAACAAATTATGCAGCTTTATATATTAGTATAGATTTCTTATAACATTATGTAGCTCTACTTATTTGCCTTCCAGCCGTCGCCATGTCGTTTCAACTGAAGCTAGCGATAAAGGCAGCGGTGGCTCGAGACAACTACATCAAAAGGCGTGTCCATTCGTTGTTTTCCAAGTTCGATGTGAACCGAGGCTGCGCTCGGGGACTAGCAAAGGACCTGGAGAGAATATGCAATGTTGACCTCGTTGAATTGTACAGGGAGTTCATAGGATTCCTCACTCCCGAGCAAGCTGATGGTCTCGGACAGTTCAAGGACTATTTCGTGCAGCGTTGTGAGACTCAGTTGATAGGAAAAATTGAGGTAAGGACGCACTTGTGAAATCATAACTTGCATATGGGGTCATTAATAAATTACGATACACGTTTTAGGGGCCGCAAGACACACACACAAACATGTGTGTGTATATATATATATATATATGTATATACACACATGTATATATATATATATCAACTTTTTTTTTCACGTTCCAGAAGTTAGTATTAGACAAACGAAAACGTATCGATTTGTTGAAGTATTTAAAAAAGTCATTCCACACAAATTATTTTCTGAAGTGGTCATCGTGCGACATTTGTACCGACTTAATGAATCATATGAAAGAATACCCCGAGCTTGTCGAGTATGTGTTTTCGTTGTTCCCGCATCCACGTTTACAAAGGTGAATAACAATTTATACGATCCAAATTTATATTTATAAATGGCACAATAACAATGTGAGGTGCATTCACGAATTGGTTTCCGTAATTCGTGAATGCACCTGGACCCGTGTGGTGTAGTGGTTACTACGCCAGTCCACCATCCGAAAGGTCCCGGGTTCGATCCCCGCGAGAAATTTAAGTGGTGAATTTAAATTTTTTGTTACCGGTCTGGGTGTTTGTCCATGACCCCGTGACACAGGGAACCCTAGTGTGGGGCTGTGAGTGAAAAGCGTTAATTATTTATTTTTGTTTTAATTAAAAATGTAACAAAATATGTAAATACTGGCGCTAATGTTTAAAAAAATGGAAATATATATTTAACATTAATTAAATATTCATATTAATGTTTCTTTTAGCCCTAAACAGCAGGAATCTGCTAAGAATGAAAGCGAGCAAAACAGAAATTCACAATTAGCTATAAAGATCAACAATGATACTACAAGGTAATTTTTTTTATATAAAAGATTTTTTTGCGATTGCAAGATAGAAAATTAGCAGGCCACTCACAACAATAAAATGAAAATTTTTGCTGCTTTTGGTTGCTAAAAAATAGAAAAGTAATCACACTAAATTTTAGTGAAGCCAAGTAGTTAAGGCTGTGTAGATGGTATCTCCGTTATTATAAGGAGATTGCCGTCAAATGCATTTCTACCCTCATGGGTGTTCCGAGAGGGTGGCAACATTACTGGCAACTCCCATCCTCAGCTCTCCTGTAACTTACATTTACCCGTAGAACTTTCTGATAGTGATCAATACCCATGCTTACTAGAAGTAATTACTTACTAGAGTAATTACTGCTTACTACAATAAAAATTTAACAAACCGTACCTACTTGACTTTAGCCTGAAGAAGCAGGAATCTAGCGCTGCCGCTGGAGACACGAGGGCATGCAATGAAAACATTTCTATGGATTATGAAGCTGATCATTCTTCAAGGTAATAAAAATTGTTATTTTTAAATGTCTCTTGTTTAGTAAAGTAGGTAATCTATATTGAAATTTTAAATTTAGTTTAATAAGTTGCAAATTAGTAAATAAATGTTGTGTCCTAAAATTATTCATTCGATCAATTTTATGACTGACTGCACTTTTGATAACAAAAACTATGGTATATTAAATAAAACTTCTGATTCTGTACTCTTAGGAAGAGATAAGATGCCATACCACAGGAAATCCTAGTATGGGATCTAGAGATAATTTATGTGTATTAAAATTGTATTTTAACCTTACTATGAAATAAAGAAATTTGTATTGCATTGACAAACCATTCAAAATACTTTTGGTTTTAGTGATGAAGACAATGTCAGGATTGATATTAAAGAACAAGAAAATGACGGTGTAAAATTTGAAATTACCGAAGATTTAGAAGTAAGTACCTAATTTACACACAAGGCGTAAGACATTAGTTTAGGCATGTGTGCCATGCGGTTTCATGCGCGTTAAGAATAGTTACGTAATGCTTGATAGCCTATAACCTTCCTCATGAATGTAGCTATCATATACAAAAAGATTTTTTAAATCGGTCCAGTAGTTGCTGAGATTATCGCGTTCAAACAAACTCGCTATTCGAAGGGTTTCGAATTCAAATGAATGAATTTAGATTTGTGTTTCTGGTCTGTGTGCTGTAAATTTCCCGGTGGGGTAATTGTCTTTATGGGTGGGTCCCAGAGAATACGCTAGTGTGAGGCTAAAAAAATGGATGATAGTAATTCCATTTAACTTTGTTACAGGAAGAAGATTTGGACGTCGTAAATATATCGATAAGAAAGGCATCGAGTTGCGATTCATCGGAAACGTCCATGGTAGTGATGTCCGACGAGGACCCGCTCAAGACCGAGGCTCCCGACTGGAAGCGGGACGAAGACAAGATCATTCTAGAAGTCCTCAAGCAACACATCAGGCCGGAGGAAAGGAGGGACATCACTATCTTAGATATAATCAAGGATACGCCCGTCATACAAATGATCACAAAAAGTCTATCGCATAAATCTATAGAGGAGATTAAGGAACGTATTTTGTATCTGTTACATTTGCTTGTGAATTAGTTAACAGTAGTGTTGTGATCAAGCTTGGGATGTACTGTGCTGTTGTAAAAGGTATGTATGTATGTAGATAGTGGAAATGGAAACTGCAATGGCTGCTCGAAACTGTCCGATTTTCTCTGTACCTCTTGAGTGATTATTCAAGAATTTAATATTGGTTTATTGTTGTTTTTTCAAGGACTAAATAGATTCAAGGAGACAAAAATTTAGATGTTTGTTAAAATTTTTATACAATCTTAGGTTTTTGATCATATATCCGTTTCAATGATTTACCATAAGCGTTACCTACTTGAGTTTCGTGACAGGTAATAAAGTAGTCGCGGTGGGAAAGTGATTATAATAATAATATTACGGTAATATTCTGGTGAATTTTAATTTACGATTCGAAGAAATTACTGAGTATATCATCCCGCAAGTGAAATGTTGTTTCTGAAATTAGCTGCTCGAATAATCTCGATACAAGCCTCTTCGCAGACCAGATACACTAATGATTATTTATATTTTCGTGTACCTATGCATGTACCATTGTACCTATAATTTGTTTTGGTACTCGTTTAATTTTATATATAAGAGCAAAAATTTTAAAATAAAACTTTGAAAATAACAAAGCAAAATATGTTTTAAATAAGAGATACCACGTCCTCAACATGATAAGTTATTTACTATAAACAAAACATAGTTATTTTACTCATTTAAATTTTTTTTTATTTCTCAATTTAATAAAATTTTATCGTGACAATAGTAATTTTGGTTATTACAATGCATAGAAATTGCTACTAGGTTTTTTAAGCCAAAATGTAACAGTGTAATAATTTTCTTTCTAATTAGGCTAAGTTGAATAAAACACAAACATTTTTATAAAATTTTATAATACAAATATTTTCGGGTTGTCTAATGACATTCAGAGAACTGTACCGCTTAATTAAAAATTCCATACTCACACATGAATAAGCGCATATAGAAATTATTTTCAACAACACAATACAACATAAAAGATATTCACTGAGGCTAACAAATAATTCAGTATATAAATAAAAGTATGCACCGAAACTAAACTGGTTCTTGCACAATCATGAATATTGCGTAGATAAATTTATTAACATTTATATAGCTTAAATAATACAGGATAAAATACTAAAGAACCCTACAGCGTAAGCTATTATTGTCTAAGCCTACTGTTATGTTACTACAGCCCCAATATTTAAAACCACAGACAATATTTTGTTATAAAAATAATTTTATAGGCGGATGTGAACACCATTATGCCCAAGATTCACATACAGATTGGGTAATAACAGCACAATAAATTGAAGACACAATATTGCTTTATTTTCACGAAGTATTTTGGTTATGTTTGGAGCCATAGAGAAAAAGCCCTTGTAACTTTTTTTTTATAGAACAAAGAACTTGCCTGGTTTTGACCAGAATTTAATTTCAATACAACACATTGTAATAGTCATACCGGTAGCTCTTGAAAGATAAATGTTGTTCCAGAAATTAGGACGTAGATCCGTATACTAACAAACTCCTTTTTTTAAAGATGGATGTTGTTAAAAACACGAATCCCACCACAAACATTGCCTAAAGACACTTCATGAAACAGAATGTATAATAGTGATATTGAGCTAAATATTATTTAAAGATATTAGCAATTTTCAAGCTACATAATTATATTTATGCTACATGCGTTTTTTAAAAATTGTAATAAATATTTCAAAATTGGAAAAATCAATTATGAAAGAAACTCCCTGATGACACTCAAGATCAATTGACAATTTATCAAAACTGCATTCATATCAGACAACGGTGAACACTAAAAATAGAAAATACGTCATTTTGAATCGAGAAGACGCAAATAAGTAATTTGCGTCTTCTCGATTCAAAATACAGTCAAAATAAAAAACTAAAATAAAGGTGCAGATACTACATAATTTATTACAACTATACCTACATAATTTTACGCAAAGGTTTTACGGTTAAAATTTTATAAATCAAATCCAAATGTTTTACTTCCATGAACGTAGGTAAAAAAATTTTACATAATTTTTAATATGAAAGCAAACACAATGAATCTACTCTACAGTATTAATCCTCCTGCAACAAATTCATAACAATTGCTATAGGGACAATGGGATTTCTCAGATTAGCAGCCAAATATATCTTCAAAAATACGAACTTGAAGAATAAAATTGCCATTTTATTTTACGCTAGTGAATTTTACTTCGACAACCATCACTACCTGAGGTAAGTAATCGCTCGTATTATATATCACAAGCTGAATTTCCAATTGAGTTATTTCAATAATTATGTATTATGATTCCTTTAAAAAAACATCAATATAAAATGCTTTGTCCTGGATGACTGACTGACGGATCAACGTACAGCTTAAACCGCATAGAGACCTGCAATTTGGAGGGTGTGTTCTTTGTATGACGAAGGCATCTGATAAGAAAGGATTTCCGAAATTCTACCCCTAAGAGTGAAAAATGGGAGCAAAATTTGTATGGGACAACATTATCCCTTGGTCCAATTCATTATGAAATACTACTATGCTAGTAATGACATAAAATATTAAATAAATAATAACACTTGTGCTTTCTCACACACCTTATTTTAACACAATAATAGGCACCAACAAAATTGCTTATTTCTCTCACTAAATAGATAAATAGTAAACGTTTCATACTATTAAACAATCAACACAATATTCAGAATTATTCACAATAATATTTATCAGCCTCTTCACACTTTACAAAACAGATACGTAACAAGCTGAACTTAAATGTAGACGATAAGCTACACTGACAATCAGTTAACCTCTAAATATAGGCAGTATCTATATAAAAACATATACAATTTGGGCCATTACAGTACAGCTTTAAATAGATTCACAGCCCCATTAAAGCGCTCAATGAGCACATCTAAGGTGACTAAATATAGTCGATTCATTCATGTATTCTCAAGTAATGCCACACTACCCATCCTACAATCAGGCCGTACCTAACTATACAAATCTGAAGATAAATGAGGCAGGGTCGGTAGAGCACCTGCACAGACCACTGACACTAGGCCCTTTAAGAGTTCCACTTAGTGATGTCCAGTATTTGGTGCGAAGTAACTTCACTGTGACTAACGGTCAAACGTGACAACACACCTTGGAATTGACAGATGTATTACTTATATACATGAAAACTTTACGTGACTGGGATAGTGACTATTGAATATTGGAACAGATCCATGTTGTATTAGAAAGTCTTCACCGTTACTCCATCTTCCATTAGTAGTGTTCAAAGATTTTACGTTAAACTATCACGGGTTTTCGTAAATGGGTTAGGTTCGAACACAGGTTTTCATAACTTATTGTAACTTCAAAGTTCTTGTGATAGTAGATGTTCCATGCTCATCTGTGAGTCTTTCTGTTGGTTATTCATGGGTGCGAACACAGCCTGGGCTCAGACGACTAAAACAAGTCCATGTCATCATTACACATGACTTCTAAGAAGTCGTCGTCATCGTAGTGCTGTATGTGTCGATCGGTGTCGAGGTGGGTGACGCGGGCAGTGTCGAGCTGAGTGTCGAGGGGGGTGTCGAGGTGAGCGTCGGGGTGTCGGTCGGAGTGCGAGTGCGCGTCGGTGTCGCTGGAGCCGTCGCGCGCGTCGGTGGCGGGCGAGGGCGGCGGGTTGGAGCCGTGCTCCGCCGCCACCGCCGCCTCCCCGCGCGACAACAGCGACGGTAGCTCCGAATCTGTACACCAAACATTTGTGTCCAAAAAAAAAACCTTAACATCATCATCAACCTATCATAGTTCCACTGGCCAAAGGTCTCTTCTCAAATATGAGTTTTAGGTAATAGACCACCATGCTGCAACCAAGAAAGGCTTGGAACGTACTCCACCAAAGCAGCTCAAATGCAGATTGGTAAGCAACCTTTCATTCCTTATTCAACCACCTAACAACCAGGGTTAACCAGAGTAGAAAGTAATGTGTTAATCCAGATGAACTACCTGTGCAAAAATTGCATCCAAATCTGTCCAGTCATTACATAAATTATGGGTATTGCAATCCACACATCCATACAATTCACCCTGGATATACAATCCAGGGTGAATTATAGAATCATTTGTCTATAACCAACAATTAATTTAAAAAAGAAATAAATGGCAGAAACCAACCTGTCAAGCTCTGCTTTAATTGTTCCATAACCTTTTGGCGGCTCTTCGCCCGCGCCTTCTTTATCTTGCGCGAGTTATCTTTACGTTCCTCATTAAATATCTGATTTAAGTCTGACTGCGATACTTCATTGTCGTGTTTTAACAGAAAAAAGTATATACCTCCAGAAGTTCTTCGACGGGTTCCATTCTGTAAGTGCGATAGAAATTGCAAAACAAATATACGGTTTCCATTCTGTATTCAAATCAAAATGAATTGAGTCATAAACAATAAAAAAAAAAGAAGAAAAACTGGTAGTTGACTTTAACTTTTTTCTGTTTGAAATTATGTATATTGGGATAATGTAGAAGACCTATCTCTTACATCTAATATGTATGACTACTATATATACATTAGTCTATCTATTAACAAGTGGGTATGAAGTTCAGTCAACAAGACTAAATAATATCAAATCATTGTCTCACCACAACCAGCATTCCACCGTCGGCTTCTAACCTTTGCGTTTCTTTGTATATTTCTATAGCCTTATTAGCACCCAACAATTGTATGATCCTGGCTGTAAGTAAACAAAAATGCTTTTCACTTAAATTTAATACTTTCAACAGTTATAAGGCACATTCTTTCTATGAATCATATTAAGTATTTTGTAAGATTTATGTTTCAATTATATTTTGTACAAGATATTTTTTAGTTCACTCTTCATCAATATTGTTTAGTTCACAGGTTTTTAGTTCAGATAGTGTTTAACCTTACAGGTATCTTTTGAAGACAGGTTACTTGTTAGTTAATTAATCATGTTAGTTATGGAAATGTTACTTTTACTAATGATCATGCCTAAGAAAAAAAGGTTCTTACCAATTAAATCCTTCTTTTCTTCCATCAGTTTTTCTGCTATTTCTGTAGCTATTTGATCTAGTGGATCCTCGTGTGTGACAGAAAGATTTGGCAGGAATCTTGGCTTGTATTTACTTCCTAGAGGCTGGTGGCTATTCACCCTCTTACCCAGCCTTAACTTAACATTTGACCTATCTGAATTCCTTCTCTTATTATTAGTGTTCTCTGCAGTATCATTAATGTTGGTACTATTAAATACTTTCTTAGAAATATAGTTGTCATCTAATCTATACTTAATAGTATAATCATAAGATTCAACACCGTGTCTGCTTTTTTTCGTTACATCACAACTAACCATGTCTTCAGTCAACAGATCCTCCTAGAATGTGAAAAATTGTACACCAAATATAACTATTGCCGAAAAAAAACTACTTCAATCATTTTCTCATGGATGGTCTGCAAAAAAGGAGTAGGTTCTCAATTCAATTGTATTTATTTTTCATTTTTTTGTTTGGTACCTGATACTTTAGACTTGGTGAACAGTTTTTGATGATTCTTTTATTTTGTTTTAAAGCTGGTGCTTTTCATGGGATCCCATTTCAATTTGGTCTGTTTCTGACGATGCCATCCATGAAAAAACCATGTAAGTATTGAATTTGCAAATTTGCATTAAGTATGTGCGCGACAATGTCGAAGATGGTTGTTTTTGTAATGCGGCTTATAATTATTAAATAATGAAAAGACTCGCCTGCAATGCCTGGCACCAAACATTGTATTTGTCCTTTTTGTTGGGCTGTGTTTGGGGCTGGGGACGCCGAGGCCTTATCTTGGTACGTTTTGGACGTCGTCGGGGCTCATCGTCCGACTCCGAGCCAGACGACTCCTCAGGGGAAGCTTCGTCACTGTGCTCGTCCTGAATCTGCATGTTTACCAACGACGGCGGGTTGAAGGCTTCCGGCCTTTCCAGAGGTATGTAAGTGCCCTCTTCTACGTCAGAGTCATCCAACTACAAGAAGAAAAAGATGTTCATAGTAGAGAACGCCTGTCATTACGCTAAGTGCACCATATGAAAAACTAAGCTGGTATATTAAAGCAAGTAAAAACTGTAAGAACATATCGTAATCGTAAAAAAAAACCATTTAATATTAATAGCACTTTTTGGAAAATACAAAGAAATGAAGACGAAAAAGAAGCTGAAAAATTGCGCGCAAACCTCGCCCTCCTCTCGCTCATGAGACGCCTCCAAATCCAAATCGCCTTCTGTGGTAGACATCATGATCACCGAAAGTAGTAGAAGATAAATAATTAGAGCACATGAAATATTTCTAAAAAATAGAATTAAAAGTAACTTCGCCTCGGAATCGGTCTTCGATGGCGCTGTCATTGAACGCAGAATGCAATGCAGATAACAAAACAATTTTGCTTTAACAAACTGTCAAACAAAATGTTCCAATACCCGTGGACAGACGTTTTTAGTCTGTGGTTTCAACCATACAAAATTGTTTTGGCAATATTTATTTCATAATATTTCACAGTTCTAGTTGTTTATACAATAAAATATTTTCAAAACAATTTGTAAAATATATTATTATAAATAATTAACTTGTCTAGTAATTGAAAATTATGGACGATCGTTACGATATTATCAAGCATTAAATTTGTAGATGTCACTGTTGTACAAAAATTATAAAACTTTCAAGATATTATCGTAAGTCAACGTTAACCATTGGTTTAGCATAAATACCGGAAATACATGGTTAAACGAAATACTTGTTGAGTTTGTTGTTGAAATCTTTATATCCTACCCTCACTCGTCACTTGCTTCTTGGTGAGGCCTGCAAGTTTCCGAAGTATTCTTCTTCCAATCCTTAAGAACAAACCTACAATTACTTTTCAAGTACGACAGAATAAATTCGATCACTATACATCTCTTAAATTGCTTTTAGAGTGTAGGATGTCTAGATAAAACTAAAAACCAAAAAATTAATTCATAATCTTTGGATTTAGGTTTTTCAAAATCTGCTACATTTTAATCTTCTTTCATTTGTTGGTGACAAATGCACGTCAAATAACTTAAATGTCGTAAATCTGTAACTAAATGAAAATAAATTGAATTGCCTAAAAAACCTATGGCACGGCGCGGTACTATAGGAAAATGTAATACATTTTCTTTAATTAAAGCTATGTGTGTGAACCAACAGCTTTTCAAAAATAGTATCTATTCATTATTTTAGGGCAGCGTTTGATACAGTAAGCAGAGTGAATTTACAGGCCCATGGTCATCAATCGTTATTTGACGTAAGAAGTATACGCCTTCCTCTCGAGAAGCCACCAGTAGATGATTATGATCCTAGACAGCATAGAGAGCCTAAAGCGCCAATTAAGTAAATTATGACTTGTTCTATTGTTTCCTTTAAACTAATAGTTAAGCTCGATAAGTGGATTCAAATATGTGTTGAGCTCTACAACGTTGTAAGTTTAATTAATTTTAAATAACTTCATGAAGGAATTCAGGCAATAACGCAAGTTTCGTCCAAATCGGTGTATTTTTTGTAGTCGGTGAAAGAATTTATAGCCTTTGTTTCTTTTTTTTTTCACTACTTTTTTTATTCCTATTCTATAGATTATGGATGGCATATTTCAATTTTCTACGGACGCTATTTGGCGCTGGAATTCTAGGGTTACCCTTAGCTATCAGTCAAGCTGGAATCATACTTGGCCCAATAATGGCAATATCCATTGCGATTCTAATTATCCACATGCATTTGACTTTGGTGAGAAATACGAAAATGTAATGAAAATGAATAAATACCTACATAATAGCAATAGTTGTACTAACTATAATTACGAGTATATTGTTATTTTTTACGTATCAATGGCTAGAAGTATTAAGTTGGCATATTGCAGGTAAGTGGCTTTATAAAAGGATCTTTTGATGATGTCAATAACTTCCTTCATATAATTTCAGTTGAATTGTCTTAATGAAATCAGTAGGCAACTGAAAATTCCTCATGTTTCATATCGATATGGCTTTCGCTTAGCATTACTGCACGGACCGTCTCTATGCAAGATCATAGGAAAGCGTGGGCCGTAAGTAGATAATCAATATCTTTCGTAACTTATTAACTATCTGTGTACATAATATTTTGATAATACGATTTGTATTAAAAATTATAAATCATACGAAGAACTATTAAGTAAATAAATAGGAATTAAGGATTCAAGATTCCAATCTCAGGGCTGCTGAAAGGAATTTCTGACTGAAATAAATTGTTTTAATAGTTATGTACAATTTTATTTAAATGTTTTTTTCCTTTTAAGTGTGCAATGTCAAATTATGTAAATTACTAATTAAATAAAGAAATGTCTTGTAAATATTAACATTAAAAATGAATAAGTTTCTGATGTTTATTGCAGGACGATTATAGCAATTTTCATGCTACTCAGTCAGCTTGGAATTTGTACGGTGTTTGTTATATTCACGACCGACAGTATGCGCGATGTTAGTAAATAATCGTGTTTTTTTGTTAATATGTAGAGGTATTAAAATGAACAGACAGGTGAACAAGCCAGGGCATAGGGACTTAGACCTTTAGGTAGGAAAATTTAGCTGTCATAAAAAATGAAGGGCTGATTCTGCTCATATTCTTAAGACCTACCGTGATGATATCCCAGCACTCCTTTGTATTATTACAAGTTATTTTAGACTTCACGCACTTTTTATTCGGTGCGTTTTATAATAACTTGCTTTAGATTTATGTAATAAATCTTGTTTGCAAACATCGTTACGGCGACAGATAATAACTCTAAAATAATATGTATGGATGTTTTAATTTTTCCGTTTTTAACGCGACTAAGTGACTGACTCAATGAATTATTATTTTTTAGTTAATGGATTGGAAAACCTCACAGCCTGCTATGCTGTCGTTGCTGCTTCCATATTTGCTCCTCGAATATTTTATGAAAACTCTCAAAATAGTCAGCTACATATCTATGCTCGGTAAAATAAAAAGTGCATGAATTGATTTGGTAACGACAAATAAAACCGATATTAAAACCTGATATAAATAAGATACAATGTTCAAAATTAAATAAGTATTAAGGTTCAAATGTGTTGCCAATGACTTTTGCATACCAAAGAATCAATGGTCAATTTACTAACGATCTGCAGTTATTTTTACAGGAAACTTCATGAATATAATCGGATTAATTCTGGTGCTGTACCATATTTTTGCGTCGCCTCGTGGTGTGGTCAAGTACGCTACCACAGACGCGCTCGCACTGCTTTTTGTTACCGGCTCATGTCTTTTTAACTTAAGTGCCATTGCGGTGGTAAGAAGGTCGTTCCTGTTAACTCCACAATTATTTTAGAAAATAGAATATTCCCTCCCGTCTTTTATAAACCAGCTAGGCGCATTATACTGAACATTTTAAAAACAGACAGTTATCGGGTAATAACCCATTCAAAGAACTCGTGCATCTCATTGGTCAATCCATCTGTCACGTATTCTTATTGTGATTGCCTTTTGAATGACAAATTGTTTAAAGTGTTATAATTTTTTATATTAATTATATTAACATTTCTATATCTTCATTTACTATATTATTATGTAACCTTTAACGTTATTTTGTTCTTATTTGTGAACCTAGTCGATGGCGCTAGGTGTACGGAAAACTCAAAGGGAGTTTATGTTTACCTCTTATTTTATCTTATAATATTATTTTGTTGTTGAAATAAATAAATAAATAAAATAAATGAAAATATCACGTAAACAGAATGGCGTTTAAAGACCCCGACAGATAGCTGATTTTACAAAGCTCATAATACGCGTACAGATCCAGAGTTTTGTACTGAACAAATAATAATAATAACGCTTTACAGTCACACTCACAGCTTCACACTAGGAATCCCTGTATCGTGGAAGCCATGGACACACATAAAGACAATTACACAAACACCCAGACCGAGAACAGAGATTCAAATTCATCATTCAAAGAATCCAACCTAGGACCCTCCGAATAGGTGGTGAACTGGCGTGGAAACCACTACACGGGGGTCATCTAATGTCTCAAAAATTTTCACAATAAAACTAAACCAATGTGATTTACAGACCTTATCACTGGATAATGCTTTAAAAGACCCAACGGTACTAACAAAGAGGTATGGCGTGATTACGATCGGTATATTTGTACCGGCGCTACTGTCTACTGTTTTCGGAGTTATTGGCTACTGGTCCTTTGGAGCTATGGAAGAGAATATACTGAGATCTTTGCCTTTTGACGATTTGTGAGAATATAATGATTAATTTATTTTCATTAATTCATTTATTTGTTCCGTAACAATTTACTTCATTATAAATTTGACCCCAAAGTAAACATAATTCGTCGCCTCCATGCTTATTTGTTCAATCTAGCATATTTGCCGAAAATGACTTTTTGATACAGAAAGATGCGCGCTTTAATTTCACATCGATTAATAAAACGTTTAAAACATATTTTACTAAAAAAGCCGAATAACATTTTTTTAATTTTATCTGTACCGTGGCATAGTAGCAATGTTTTTGAAAGCAAAACCTTTTGTAAAATTTTATTCATGGTAGATTGAATTGCATTATGTTGCATATTATTTTGCACTATAAGCGACGTATTATCTACTCCTAGCATGTCATTTTTATTGACTAAATAGCTTTGTGAATTAAATAATAATTTATCACGTGGTGAGCCTTTTTCTAATACCTACGAAGTATAATCCATAAAACGAAAAATTAAGAAAATAATATTTGCTTTGAAATTCCGTGAAATGGAACTTAAAACAGTTATTGGCTTTTCAGATCAGCTCTTATAGCAATAGGGCTGTACCTGAGCTCAATTGCATTCGCATATCCGATCCAATGCTACCCAGCAACGCAGCTTATCGTTGAAGTCGTTAAGAATTAT
>DWQK01001375.1:0-15836 GCA_018231225.1 Noctuana stator
ATACTAATATATAAAGCTGAAGAGTTTGTTTGTTAGTTTGAACGCGCTAATCTCTGGAACTACAAGTCGGATTTGAAAAATTCTTTTTGTGATAGCTAAATTAATGAGGAAGGCTATCAAGCGTTACGTCACAATTCTTAAGGCGGGTGAAACCGCGTGGCACAGCTAGTAAGAAATAAAATTTATTTCGCATAGGGATACCCAAAGATATTACTTGTAAAGTCTTGAAACTAGTTGGACATTTTTTAAATTACTGTTTTTCAACACTAAGATAACAAATTAAATAAGTAATTTACGTTACTGTTACTGTTACGTTACATAAACTAATGTCATATTGTTGATACAACACGATAAGCAAATGGCTGATGAGCAGAACAGAAAATATTTGATATGTATAAATTTTCTCCATAAAGGAAATGGAGCTTTGTCATTTCCGTACTTATTTCCCACATAGCCGCTTGTGTTTTGATGTTTACGGGTATTTAATAATAGTTGGATGCAATGACTGGATGTACTCGTACGTACACACCGTACTTATTATCTATATTCATTAGGAACGAGCTTATGATTTCCGTAATAATAAATAAAGTTTCACAAATTGCTTTCTAGAGCCTTGTAAAAATTTGCTGTTATATAATTATATGGGGTAGATGTATATCCCTACTATGTTTAGGTTTAAATACGACTAGTAAAAAAGGTATAAAAACAAAAGGTATAAAATCAGCGAAAGGTGATCACTAATGCAAATTAAATTGGTGATATTTTCAGAAGGTGACAGAAGGATCTGAGAAGAAAACGCCGCGCTATTTTTGTGATTTTAAAATAGTTAAGGCTTTTTTGGTGATGATTCTACTCATCTAAAACAAGACCATTTCAGTTACACATAACACTTTCTGGAAACATTACGTAGACAAACATTATTAACACCAATTATTAATGTTGCCGTTGCAATTAGAATGATAAGTTGTGAAGTTTGAGTTATCGAAATATTATGACAGAATTCATGCATTCATGTAGCGTTTACTGTGAAATTTCACAATTCTGTAAATGCTAATGACGGTCAGAGTTCGGGCAAAGCTAATCGCTTCCATTCATCGACATGCACTAATATGAAAATGGACTTATATAGATAAAAAAACTTTTGTGCCAGACATACATTATCGTACATGCATATTTATGATTTAAACAGAGGCTACGTTTGCCTTACGATTTCCTAACTATACCTACACCTACAGACTCTATATGAAAAACGCGTTATTAACCTAAAAATATTATTTTTAAAATTGTATTGCAAAGGATCAAATTGCAATAAGACAATTATATTCTAACTTTTTTTAAATGCAATAGAATGTCACGTTTTTTTTTAACTTGAATATGGAAAACGTCGATGACAAATCGATTTGATCGTATTGAAATCAAGTGTATGTAAATGTTGCGCCAGTTAGGTTAGGGCGCGGCTAATGGCCGCTATTCATCGCAATCTGCGCTGATACGGAGATATTGTTGCGATTATAAGCCTCACGTTTGGTGTACAAAGGACTAAGCTCTTTGATTAACCACATGTAAGGCTGTTCATCATTGATATAGCAGGTGAATTTAAGATTGTACTTAGGTACATTTAGTAAGATTTCCTCTATTATTTACATTGTTTCACATTTAGGGCGTTAAAACAATACATCAGGGTACTTATTATTTACACGTGACATATAATAACGATACCAAAGATACGAACCATAAAAAGAAGAAGACCTTTAATACTTTTCTTCATACGAACGTTGTATTGTGGCCTGTTTATAACGCCTCCACTCTATTCCCGGATCTTTAAGCGTGCTTTGAACTGACCATACGCCTTCCGCCGCTTCGTCTTGAACTACAATTGAAGGCGACAGGGCTTCTTTGTTGAGGTGTCCTCCATCCTCTACGTATCGGCCCGTGCTATATACCCAAATGATAATCACAGTTCTGGTTCATCGTCATTCATCGTGATACAGAGCTATTATTACGGCAAGTACAAGATTTGCTCATTGGCCGACCATTCATCAATTTAGATTCATAGCTTAGGTCTCAAGCCTATCATCTAACGACAAGATTATCCGTACTGCCCAGTTTACATTGGTCTTGCTTTGCTACAGTTTGTGAGAACAGTTTTGTAAACTGCAGTAGACAGTGGCGCGGTAATGATAGAAAATATGATTATTGTAGTAACGGCGCACATTACTACAACTGAATAGTTCAAAAAAATCTAGTGAGATATACATTGATACTCGTAGTTCAACAGCTTACAAATACTTTTGAGAGTTGAACTACTGTAACCAACAGGCGCGGTGGCGTGACAGATGGTAACCGTCAAAACCGCGCAAGAAACTAGTTGGACATTCCCGCCAAATACGTATTTCATCATTTGTAATAAAAAATCCACGAAACGTTTAATAATAGAAAAATTAACGAAGTAGTATTTAACAGGTACGTAATATTTCTGCAAGCACGAAAATAAGTTAATTTCCGCGTTTACGAAATTTTAATATAGATAATCAACATAGTAATAACATAAAATTGCAGTTATTAAGTTATCCGCTTATCAATAGTTTACAGCGGATGGTTAAAAATCGCCGCTTCAAAATAGCGTTGGTCGAAATGCAATGAAATTGAGGAAAAATGATTCTGATATTCAGAGAGCGAGAAACGAATGGGCGACTGGTTATTGTCAGCTCTCATAGAGCCTCCAAATGGACTGCGCTCGTTCAATTTCGATACTTTCACAACACAATAGGCGAGAGTAAGGCGTGTGCACTCACCTGTCAAATTAAAAAAATCACTTGCATATTCAAAATAACCTGATAAAGGCTCGACGTAAAAAGTATAAAGAGACATTGGATTTCAATTTATTCAACTTTCAAGCGGTCAATGTACGAATGTACTGATTGCTGCTATTCCTTTAATAGTATGTAGGTACATAGCCATTATTTATTGTAGCCATTATAGGTAGGTACCACACCATAATTATGCTCATTATAAGCCGCTGAAAGATAATTGTTTTTTTTTAATAGACTTCATAATTATAACTCGCGTTACGAAAACAATTGACTTCAAAATTTTCTTGCACATGCATATAAAAACTATGGACTAATGGACGTATGAATGACGGATAAATCGATTAATGGAAGAATAACTCAATAGAAAGCTGGCCGATTTTTTTTCGATTGATTTTTTTTTGTGTACAAAAGGAGTTCGTTAGTTCATAAGTATCATACGAATTTGGTTAAGATTTGATGACGAAATTAATAAAAAAGTAACGGAAATGATCAATTATTATAAGCATATGAAATATATTTATATATTTGAGTGACCGCAATGCGTTATGGTAAAGGTATTGTGGTAGAAATAGGGTGTGTTCTATCTATGGTAGGATTTCTTACTATAATCAAACTGCAATACGTTTATACGTACTACAGATGTATATTAACCTCCCACTATGGTTACCTAGGTATGTAGGGAAGAAAAGAAAGCCTAGACCATGGTTGCCCATGTTGCTCCAGTGCCGATGAGTAATGATAAAATCATCTGTCTCATTTCCGCAGGAATCTTAAGTGACTCCAAATCGGACTTCGGCGGGACATGCGGATATTATGTTTTCTCTTTAATATTCTCAGACTAACATACAAACTACCACATATTCCATTCCATTTATCTAATCCCAAATATATGAATTAATATATAATCTATATCTTGAGATTTTGATGTTTGAATCTTTTTAAATAATAATTATAACTCGCGCTATGTACGAAAACAACAAACTTTAAAATTGTCGCCTACATACTTAATGCAAATTTGCAAAATTAAGACTTATATGGTTTTCTCATGGAGACACGACAAGTACCGGCTTTCAAATGAAAAAAGAATGAACAAAATTCGTTTAACCCAGTCAAAAGTTATAAGGTAACAAACATAAACAAATACAATCTAATTAAGAACCTCCTTTTATTGGAGTCGGTTGAAAAGTATATTATACTGTAATTAAAGTTATGTGTGTTTGTTTAGCATTTGGTTAGCATTGTAATGAGCATTCTATATGATTTCATCATAAATATTGTTCTAATTAATAAGAGTAGGTACTTACAAGATTTTAATTACTGTATTCATGGTTTCTACATGACAAAATAAAAGATTTCGTTCTTTCTTTTAATTTCTTTGTAATTATATCAAAATGATCAGTTTGATCTCTTCAAAATTATTTTTTTCTTTTATGACCGATTTTATCTCTTCAAAAGTTTAGTTTAATATTATACTTTCAAAAACGATTATGTCCAAATTAAAGTGTTTAAAATATAGTGGAGAATAATTTTGAAAACACTATTTATTACTCTAAATATAAATAATATTTATTACTTTTAATATAAATTGTTTTATTTATGAGCTGAGGGTACCGCACACAACTACCAAGTTTGTGGTGGTAAATAGTAAATCCTACATTTTTTTGAAGTTTTCCCAAATCTAAGTTATGAATGCTTTATTAGGTACTTGTAGTTAAATAAAATTGTAAAATACACAAGTTCTATCTATAGATTTGGTTACCGGATAGCTGTCGGGTTTGATAAAGTTTATAATACGCCTACAGGGATCACTTTGATTGTTTTGTTGATATCAGGGTCCATAAGGTCTAAGTACCTCATGCTAATATTGTGCTGTTGATATTGTGCTCATTCAGCAGTTTAATATCTATTGCTATTAGGAGTACGTTTAATTGATATTTTTTATTTTTGCTTTCTTCGTAGGTTCAGAACAGAAAGAGAGAGCCCTAACATAGAAATTAGGTCACAGATTAGATAAATAGTTACTAATTAGGTTCTATAAATATAATAGTATTTCTTTACTGTAGAAATGATTATTTCGGTGGTACCCACTCATTTATTTAATAGTACTTTAGTTATTTAAATTGTACTTTAGTAATAGTACTTTAGTCTACGTAGCAGATGAATGGGGAAAAATAAAATTTTGCCAAAATTTTTTTCATTATTAATTTTATTTATGAAACATCTTATTATTTATATATTCATCGCCAACATACAAGTACACCAAAAACACAAGATAAACATCATATATATCAATGTAATTACAGTTATAGGCAAATACTACATACAAGTAAATTTTTTTTTAATTTATTTATTCCACAACAAAACACGCACATCGTTTACAAAAATAGTTTCCGCTAAACTGTAAATCAGTTTGTCGTCAGTTCACAGAAAAGAAAATTAAATTACCGAGTAACAAAAGCAAAAAGGTTGTGGCAAAATGCGTGACAGTATCTAATTACAATTTATTATTTACAACATATTATTATGCCTTTATCCTGCAGGACCTTGATTGAATAGGTATCATTGGTTCTTCAATTACCTGCTCCAAATTCAGTAACCTTATAAACAAAGAATCTTGAAGAAGCTTTTAAAAACAATTTTTTTGTAATTAAGTATATTTAGGAAGTCCTTCGAATGAAAATACTTAGTCCATTATCTTGAGTAGAGTAGGTAAATAAATATATCTTGCGTGGAGCCCGCCGCACATTTTGCAGGTTTCGTCGACAACGAACCAGCACACATCACGGTTCAGTTGTCTCGAAACCCGAATTATGTACGGATTCTTCTTTCAGTACGAGTCTTGGTTCTTCTTGTTTTTCAAGTCGATTGTGTTATATATCGGAATACATTTGCTTGAGTGTAAAGTAACAACATATCTACTCTATTTATTGAAGATTAAAGTTGACTAAATAGTGTAACCTGAATCATGTGCGTATTCACACTATCCAAACTTTGTTCTTCTTTCTTCTTTACATTTATTAATAAATACACACTGAAAAACATACATATAAATATATAGAAAAAACCTTACAGTAGAAAATGAGTACAAGGACACTGCTTATTCTATATCGGAATCTCTTCCACGAGATCCGATCACAAAAGCAGAGTTAGAGGAAGAACAGGCAAACATAATGCGCACACATACATAATAATGTGCAATAACAGTACATAAAAAATAGTTATGCATAAATACTTATTTCGTAATATTCTTATGTTCTCAACCGCCTATATCGCTCCTTGTACACGATTAACGCATGCCTAAGCATTTTCCCGCTCAACAGATGACCAATTGTTCGTTCTCCCATAACGGCTGCCGCTAAAAGTTTTCCCATTTATTCAGTACTCATACGTCAAGTGTAGAGGTGGCGGGGCGGCAGGGCGGCGGCGGCGGGCGGAGCGGCGGGCGCTGACGCGTTCCGGCACGATAAGGCCGCGGCCTATTGTTGCAGCGTCGCCGCACGTTTCCTTCGCAGCCGTCGAGCCTACCGCTTTGTTAGCTTCGTAATGAACAAACTTATTCCCGAGGCTAATGCTGCAAACGGCCCGTTCGCCAAATTCCCTCACTTTACCGCATTCGCACCGTTATCGCTGCGAATTGTTTAGCGGCAACGTAAACGATGGCAGCGTTTAAATTCGACTTGACATCATAATAGCTCCGAACCTATAAGCCCACATTTGTTTGAATAGTGTTCATGGACTATCCAACGTATACTCGTATTAACTCCGCGTGTTCGAGGGTTGTTTGACGAAGGCCCGAATTCTATTAACTATTTGCGACGCGAATATGAGATAATTTACTGTCACGCTTGTTTTAACATATCAATATTGAATTTAAGAGCGTGTAATCGCTTAGCTTACGAGTTGTTAATGTTATGAATTGAACATAATATAGGTAATAACAATATTGGATGTTAAGTAAGTTCGTTTTTCAAAAGAGATAGAGTAGTGTACCTATTATAAAAATTATTCTTGTTTGTAAATATTGGGTATTAATCACTTCTTTTTGTGTTTTTCCACTTAACGAAAGCTTAAACAACAATTGAAATTAAAATAACGATTTCTTTGGTTAATTGTGATATATTTATCTTTATCACTTTTATTTATCTCATCATTGACTGATTTATGGGCTTGTCTACATTATTGGGTAGGGGAGAAATACGTCGACTTAATTATTTTCATTGCAAAATCACCGTCTTCTGGATTTTGTCTATCTATGAATATATTATGGAAATCTGTCCTTCTGAGGTGCCCTTATGTGGATAAACCTATTATTCGGCCTTCTCGTACTTACTAAAATACAACCCTCCTTTATTTACTTCTTCATATTATGCATTCTACTTGGCGCCAACACTTCTTATTCATTCAAATACACTGAAAAATGCTCATAGAACGGGCGTTTCTTTTTCAATAACGAAAAAATTTGAGAAGAGCCGCCAATAACTCTGCAGGGAGAAAATCGTATTTCGATCGAAAAGAGGGCAAATCTTTTATGTAATATCAGATTGTCATCGCGATTATTACAGGCAAATAGAATACGCCGGATCAGTAAGTAGGTTATCTTCCTGCTTCCTTTGGCTGGAACCACTTTATTGGATGTTCCACGGAACTCACTTGTTTTATTTTGTGCCTCGCCGCGTTTAGAACGTTGCTTACCCACGCAATATTTATGGTGATGCACATTTGAATTGTTTTGAAATAAGGTACCTTTTGAATATTTATTTTTTTGAATTTTTATATTTGTTTTGAAATAAGATACCTTTAATATATTGTTGATTGACTTTCATTATTAGGTACACGCCATACACTTACATAGAAAACTTAATTAAATAGATCTGATACACAGGTACCTACTGTTTTCTCTTTATACAATAATTAGGAATTTTTATAAGATTAGAAGCAAATCAATGACGATTTAGTAAAAGTCATGTTCCGGTAGAATTGCTCCCAAACAAATATCTATCATGCCATCGTTAGCTACTCTTAAGTTTACAAGAAGTGTAGTGTAGCAGATTTTTTTTTGAGAACAGTGCGAATAAGTTTGACAGGTAATATCATATCGTTTCGAATAGCGTCGTAGATTAGTATCGCCTCAGTGAATATCGAACTTACGAGGCGACGATTTAATGAACACCGTATCTTCACGCTCTGTAGTTGTCATTGATTACTCTGTGTAGAGTCGAGAATTCCGTAGCGCAGTAAGCGGGAGCAGATGCGCGGAAAAATCACAGATTATTAGCCGGCACAGACGAGACGCAATGCAACGACATATTCATATTTAAATGTCACATCGTAACTGTAGCCTGGGTGTGTTAACTCATGTATGGCTTAACGACACCCCGTATTCCTTGAGCATTCCTTTATTACGGAATGTGGCATCTAAAACGGCTTTCTGTATATTTCATATTCTAGTACGTATTCGAGACATCTTGCATCATGTGGACTATTAATTGGCAATCTCGAGATCGTCTGTTATAAGAAATGATATCCGTTTTTATTGCAAGAACTAGTCACAAAGCTATATTAAGGAGCCCGTTTTATTGGTACTTAATCAAAACGAGTAACAAACTGCAAAGGCTAAGGAGATCTTAAACATCCGAGTAGTTACTACAAAGGGATAAAAATGCTCGGTGCAATTTTGTGGAGAGTCAGACCCAATCCCGTCGCTCCGGGGAGCTAAACCGAATTTATGGTTCGAAAATTAAACTTAAATTGGATATAGCGAAGTTATTTTTAAGCATTTGCATTTAGAGATTAATTACGTTGTGATAAATTTCATGGTAATTTAATAGAGGGCACGAAAATTCGTTTATTTTCGCCCTCATAAATACAATCCAAACATTTCCAAGTTCATACTTCCTGCTTACATTTGTAAGTCTTCTAAAACTTGTTTGATTGGTTTTTAATGTTTTACATTTTTAATATTGGACATATTTTTATGTTTTCTTTAAGTTACAGAAGCGGAAAAAAGGTACCTACAGATCGCCTTGAGCCAATTATTGCGTTACAGTATACTATAATTTTATATCTTCAAAGTTATTAAACTACAACTATATACTTGTAGCTACGAGTATAGTCTGTCTAGTGAAATTCGTGACTAACGATTTTTGGCGTAATTTCATAAGAAAACTGTATGTATACACGTATGTATGCTAATTTAACCGCTAAATTTATGTCAAATTAATTTAAGTTTCAGAAACTAAGTATGGGAAACCTAAAACCTGTGTTTGATATACGACGTTGCTGATTTTAATGTAAAGCAGTCATTGTTGATGTATAAATTGATAAATTAGGTAACATTATGGAAACAAGGGGTTTGTTTAGACCTCCAGCACATATTTATCGAAAGCTAGTATCAATAATGCAGGGCGGCGTAGCGCTACCGACCACGAGGTGCAATGTGTACAATGCCTGTTTGTTCTGATACTCACAAGCACCCAATAATCCGCTTCCATACCACACGTTATACGGATACTACAATGCTATTGTTTCACGGATTACTGGTCATGGCTATAATGTACTAATAGGGAGAGTAATTAAACTAATTAGGTGGCGCCAATGTATGCTAGATTGCTCTATTGTATCCATTTATTAATTAATTAACCTTCAGAGAGCTGTCGGACTTGTATTCCCGAAGATGATGTGTTCAATCAGACATCTATCCTCTGAATTCTGTTTCTGACGTCATAAAATCTATATATACAACAACAATTTATATTTACCAGAAGTTTTGTTGCACCTGATTTTCATTACATACGAGTATATTCAATCGCGGGGTAGAGAACAACGCTGATTTGATATATTTGTTATTTTTTGTCGTTTAACGATAAAGTTTAAAATGTTAAATATACTAGCATGTGATGATGTTAGACAATAGCGCGGATAGCCGCCCAGGTTGTCTGCTCTTCAAAACCTGCCATCATGAAACACCGGTGGCCTAGAAAATTCCGTTTTAAGCATGTTGAAAATGATTATGTCTACTTTTTAAATATAGACGACGAACTATGTTGAGAAGGACTATAAGATTAAAAATTAAAACAAAATATCCAGCAGCGGTCCAGCACGTTTCTCGCGCCGAGTTGTATCTGCAAAGAAGGAAAATTTATAATGTTAGTATATATAGTTTATTCTTGAGAAATTCTTATTGTTGCACATTAAAAATTATAAGAACAATAATATAACAATTTCATGGCGAGATATAAAACCTACTACTATATATCTACGAGTATATAAGTAGTGCAGTTTTAATAGAATTGCATAATAAACTGACTATAAACTACATGTATTGATTTTGCATACATTTGGTTTGACGTATTGAGACGCGCGATACATTCAGTACAAATACAGTTTTAAAAATCTAAGAAACACACTTTCATAGCAAGCCGAACTAAAAATAGAAAATATTTCTAACCATCCCGCGAATTTTTTATAAAAAAATTAATTATTCTAAACTACGAGTATTTATTATTTTCTTATTTTTGAGTTCGGCTTACTATGAAAGTGTGTTTTTTAGATTTTTAAAACTATATTAATACTGAATTTATCGCGCGTCGCAACATACCTTACTTACTCAAACACTCTTTTTGCAGGTGTCACGACAAATCCTTCTATTCAAGTTGCACAGAGGGTGCTCTGCTAAAGTCCCCGGATTTTATTCAGAGGCTTCGGATTACGTCTACGGTCTTTTTGCTATAAATATATCTGCAGTGATTTCATATCGGTACAGACGGTAGGTATTTTTCATCTTCATTTTATTATTCCCGAAGAGTAAGCTCTAATACGCGCAGGTTATCAATTTACTTATAACGAACATTTACGATCTGATTTTGCGATTTAAAGTAAGTTTAAAATTGCTGTTCATTTAATCAAACTAAATTAAACAGCCCATTCAATCTAGGATTCATTTTGTTTCATACAACAAAAATAGTAATAAAAAAATATCCTTAAAGTAACACATTGTATTATGTGCTTAGTTTTAGTCTAATACCCTGGCTATGTGCGGGTTTGTGGACTTCACATGCCTTTAGAGAAATTTATGGAGAGCTTGCAGGCATGCAGGTTTTATCACTATGTTTTTCTTCAGCAAGTGACTTATAATCTAGCCCATTTACCTACCTATTATAAACTTGTTATCGTTAATCAAGCAGCTTTTCATGAGGTTACTAAACAAACTCGGTTCAGTAGGATGATATGGTACAAATATCCCTCGACGAGATAGGGGCGCTTATAGCTAAAGTTATGCCTTTGGAGTAACGTTTACGAGTGCGTAAATAGACCACATAGGGCAGTGAGTCCGGACTTACACAACGCATTGTTTGTCTCTACATGGCTGAATTGAAATGAGCTAAAGGTAAACTGTAACATTTCTTTGCAATAGTTAATAAAAACATATTTCGGCACTATGCAAGGTTATAGGTATTCCGGGCACAAATTGTTATTCTATGACCCGTGTGGTGTTATGTAGTGATTATAATGCCTGTCCACAATGCGTAGGGGTTTCAGTTCTATTGCCAAGGCAGAAGTTTAAATGATGAATTTAGAGTTTTGCTCGTATGAGTGTTTTTGCTATTGTCTTTGTGTGTGTCCATTGCACCCACGACACAGGCAATCCTAGTGTGGGTTATGAGTTTGAAGCAACATTGTGAGACGTTATTTTAAAGTTATGTAATAGTTTAATCTTTCTGGCATTTTCGACTTATTTATATGACTATGACAATTATATCAAGAAATCTTCCTCTGACCTAGATTTGCATTTGCATTGTTAATTGACCAATCAAATTATTTCTGTCATCGGTAAATATTTTGAATTATGATGGCAGTATAATATTTAAAATAAATCTATAATTCTCCATTCAATCTAGTGCTGCAAACTTCAGTGTTATTCGTTGTTGTTGTAGAAAAGTAGTCAAAAGTATGTAAAGCTTTTTTATAAAGAAAATTCGTTGCAGAAAAAACTTTACGAAACCTTTTGTAAAATGACGACAGGGAAAGAATACTTTTTAAATGAGTTTCGGCTTTATATTTCATTACGCTATATCCGACATTTCGCTAAACAGCCACTTAAATATCAATTTTATTGTGAGTTTTTTGTATGGACGGTAAAATACCTCGTTGCCAACCATGGTAAAATTTAGGCGCCGCGTCGAGTCCCTCGGAAAGAAGAAAAGAAAAAGGAAAACTGTTGAGATTACTTTTGTACAGTGTGTTGACATTGCAAGCTTTTATCACCCTTTTTGTAGGGGAGAAATCTTTTACACATATTTAAATAGGCAAATAATACGGTCGTGGGGACAAATAGAAATGGCATTAAATAAAAGTGGCGCTTACAATTTTGCTCGGTTAGTTAAGTGTCTATAATTTTTCAGTATTATCTTATTTATATTTTCCGTTGTTTAATTTCGGCGCCAGTTCTACTTGTCTGCTTATTTTAGCACGTATTTTAAGTTTTTCGAACAGAAAAGAAGAAAGGGAAAAAGTATTGAGTCCTTGTTACGAAAAAAAGGATATAATATTATGTTAAGCTAATCTTTTGTATAAACTTGCTAACTTTATTTTGAGTAAAACTTTGCAGATTGCTACTTAACTCGTTGGTTACACAACAAATGGTCACCCAAAGCTACAAAAGCCGTAACTAACCTGTGTCGGATTTCCGTAAATAAATTTAAGAAACAATCCCGGAACAAATCTCATTGTACAAACGAGTAACCAGATCGCGGAAGATGACACGCCATATTTTAAGTATCGGCGGGAAGTCGACTTAAAGGCGACACCTGGAGGAGGAGATATGATCACCCCTGCCTATTCGTAGTGACCACTCTTGCAGTTACTAGAATCAGGACTTCCTTATAATAAAACGACGTCAAAGTTAGCAAAAATGAAATATTAAATTGGAGATAAAAGCGTCTATCAGAAACTATCTAATCTAATCTCTATCAGAGAGAGAGAGAGAGAGAGAGAGAGAAAAAAGAGATAGGTTGAGGTCAATTACGTACTTTCAAATAAGACATTGTTTTAAAACTTACTTTACCTAGTCTGTAACTACTCGTAAATATTAAATTTACTTGTTTCTTTGCTTGAAATTGGTTTAAATTTTTACTTACAATAAGTGTTTCTTATAACTTTGATATTAGAGTTTGGTCTAATAACAAAATTGAGAAAAAAGTAGGTTTCCTTATTTCATAAATATTCTTGGTGACTCTAGCACTACCCCTTTTTATTGATATTACGGTCGGCGCTTTAACCACTCTACGTGGTGTGTATTACTATATGCAGTATGCTTTCTTAGAGGCACAACAATAAAACTAGGATAGAGGATGATATGAAACCTATAGTCCTGCAGTTCTACAATAAAACTTGGGTATTATAATTGAGACTTACGTTTATGTAAACGTTGAAAGTCTTGAAAATTGGCTATGTGCAAAGGCAGCTACATCGTAAAAGCGTAGGTTATGAGTAATTAGGTCGGCAATGAGTAGCAGAATGGCATAAGGTGGTAAGCTGAAGAGCCTTCGGCATGTCAACTGCTTCGTTATGTTCGTTCTTTATTATTGACAGGTCGAATCTTCCATCTTATCGACACCGCCACATTCTTTTCTCACATTAAGCAATTTATTATGTTCTGGAAGAAAGATGCGGATGCCGGGGACATAATATGAGGCCACCATCTTTTTTTCCAGAAATAACCAACGCTTCTACGAACATACAACTTTATTTATTTGTTGTAGTTGTTGTTTCGATTGTGCCATTTACAAGTTTACTTACATAATTTTACAATTGAAAAATTAACAAATAAATTTTAAGCGCGCCCTTACCAGTATGTGCATGAAGCGGCGTGTTCTCACAATATCGTATTAGTTAGTATGAAACTAAAGTCATATCAGGTATTACACGGATATTTCGCGCGCTAAGGAGATAACGTTATTATCTGCATAGCGGAAACATATAACAAGGTACCGGTGCTGAATATAGTTGGAGCTAGGAGGCACACGTTAACGGGGTGTGCTTTTCATAATACTGCTATCAGACCAACAATGAAAAGCGAGATGCTATGATAAAATGAGTACCAGACATATTAAAGTGAGTAGCTGATAGGTACTATCATCAATATCAACCTTTATTATTGCCTCACTATTGCACGAGTCTCATGTCTCAAGTAAAGAAGGAATTGAGTAGCACGATAGCCAGCATTGACTTGAAGTCACATGCTGGTCGTGGAAAATACTCGTACATGCAGATTTTCTATTTTATAAATTAAAATATGTATTTCGAATTGCAAGCGAACAAGGCAATTTACAGAAGAAGATATTGACAAAGTGTAATTCGCCGTCAGTGGATCTTGTCCCTAATTGCAGCCGGAGGCTCGGAATAATAATAGAGTTTCCATTACGGATAAGAACTTATATATCTTAGGATGCGGTCACCGACAATCGTTGCCTGTAATTGTATCCGGGACTTCTGTGACTCCGCCGCGTGCTAATTCATACCTATCTTTCACCTTTACTCTTTTTACCTATTTAGATATTATTAGATCTAGGTTTTAGTTACGAAAACGTTTTGGGTTTGAAAATAATGGTTACTTTGTCGTGTCATCTAAAGGGATCTCAAGTTGTTAATATATATGTATTCATGTTTATTTTTGAGAGGCTATGCTACTCGTATTTTGCCTTTTTATCTTTCAGACTTTTAATCTAGGTTATATGTTATATCTGTGTGAGGACATTGTTTATGCTATCCGGTTGCTGGTTAAGTGGCCACTAGACTACTCCACTGTCTTAACTAAAGACTTGTCTATGTC
This sequence comes from Noctuana stator, assembly GCA_018231225.1. Classification (NCBI taxonomy): domain Eukaryota; kingdom Metazoa; phylum Arthropoda; class Insecta; order Lepidoptera; family Hesperiidae; genus Noctuana; species Noctuana stator. Next base: position 14,644 of record DWQK01001375.1, read on the forward strand.
TGGCATAAAAGTTTATAGCAAGGTGACATCGTCTGACCGCGGCCGCCACAACAGCTGCCCAACTTGGGAACACTTTAATTAGTATTTGCTACACTTAATAAGTCACAAGTTGTTTGCAACCGAAGCCCGAGACTTGTCTATAAAGAACTTAAATTGAATGGTTCCTCGTTTTTTATGAACAAAAGTTTTGGGAGGGACGTAAAGAATTTGCTGTTATTTTAATAAGGAAAATATTGGCGTCCAAAATGTTATGAAATTTGTTACTTTGTTTTAATAAACTGGATTGATGCTAATTTTGAGTGTTCAAAAATATTCAATTTTTAAACAACAGTGTAAAGAAAAAATACTAACATTGAACACAATGTTTCCAATGCATGTTTCCAATACGTGGTAATAGAACTAGGAAATAAAAATTCTCATAACCCAGACTCATTCTTAGAATCTGAGGCATTAGTTCCTGTTAGACGCGTCTGATATGATAGCATTGTGAGCATAAAGGGGGACGAGAAAATATCCAGAAGTATATTAACTTTAGTAGCGACTACAACCTATTCGGGATTTCCCTGTAAAGCCGTTCTCAATAGATGGCGTGAGGTAATAAGCTCAGCGATGGGCTATTACAGGGCTACGAGAGAAATTCTTATTGCCGGAAGCCTAAAAGGTATCAGCAACTTTAATGTTACGGTAGATTGGAGTGTACACGCCGGTCACAATTGAAATCGATTAGAAATAGCTCGGTCTGTCTGCAAATTATACTACAATTGTTCGTTGCGCTCTCCGATATGTCGTTTCCCAGAATATTTCAATAGAACAAGGGTTTTTTCAAAAACAAAATTGTACACTTTTACTTTAAAAGAAATTCATTGAATATTTTTATCCACATGTTACATGTGATTGACGCTTGAACGAGGAAACAAATTGAATTTCATTCTGGTATGAATTTTTAAATAAAATAGAATTTATGTTCGGTTATTTTCTCGGATAATAAATATTGCAAATACCAAATCTTTGAATGCTTTAAAGAGAAGACTATCTATAAGTACCTATTCTACGTGAAGAAAAGGTGGGTGAGATTTTGCATACTTCAAGCGAATATGAAGAGCTAAAAAATTCAAATCCGACTTGTAGTTCCAGAGATTAGTGCGTTCAAACAAACAAACAAACTCTTCAGCTTTATATATTAGTATAGATTT